>JAESVK010000232.1:0-50037 GCA_017140935.1 Hamamelis virginiana
ACAACTTGAGCCACGCCTAAACATGACATACAAGTATACAACTAGGTTATTTTCTGTGGCATTTGACGACTAGGTCATTTTCTGCGTATGAACATTTGGCGAAAAGGTACAACCACAACCACAACCACAAATGATTTTTACAATTGATTCTAGTTTATTCAAATTCAAGCAATATTCGTGTATATAGTAATGTATAAAATATACAAAATAATTTACCTCATTATTTTTTGTCACTATTTTTTGTGTGTGTATCAAAGTAAATGAGTGCTTATGATTAATTAGTTTCTTAATTACTAAAAAAGTTACAAGAACAAATTAACCCTATTTAATTTCTATACTAATTTTAAAAGTTTGAATTTTGAAAAAAATATTCGATTGACTAAAATACATCAATCAATCTACAAAATAGTAAAATATATAAATTTTCCGTTACAATAATTAGAATTAGGCATACAACTATTTTTTATTTTTATTTTCATATTTTAAAAAGCATTAATTAACAGTCATCAAAATTATCATTTTTTATCAAACCAAATATTGAAATTTATGTTAAAATAAAATTAAAAACAAAAAATTTGTTGTATAAAAATTAATTACCGCCATAAATGAATGAAGTGGATATTATATCCAACCCAACAAACTCTTCTTTGTCGTTGCATGAAATGTGAACCAAGACCAAACATTTTTTCATAAAACATTAATTTGTGGAAAAAGTGCAATCACAGACGACTTTGAATTAATTCATAGTCTTCTCATTTTTTAAGAACAAACCACGTATGCACATGAATGTCCTGCAAAATCATAAAACCCAGCATTATAAATAGCCATACTAGGTATCACATTTGCAAGCAAAGGAGACCAGAGAAATTATCAAGGATTCTTTTGAGAGGAGGGAGAGACTCATCTTGACTTCAACTTTTGAGGTAAGCCTGTGTATTTATTTATTCACTTCTCTCCTTCTTAGCATATGCTTACTTGAGTTAAAGTAAGTTAAAGTTAATAAATAATTGATCGTTGGATTAAATATTTTTTTTATGAATATCATGGATGCCAAAAATGAGGTGATCCAATATCGACATATCAAAGTATAGACCGTGAAAAGCTGTGATTCTTGAAAATTGTTATAATTTTCTCGGTAATATTTATGAGAAACCGGCTGTTTGATCATATATTGTGATTTTTGGCATGCATGACATGTATAAGTATAGTATCTAATCTAACCCGTAGAGTCAATTTTTTAAAATATGTATCCCACAATTATCTATTAACTTTGTGCTTACATAATATGGTAACATCATCATTTTCATTTATTTAATTAGGCTCTGTTTGGTTGAACATTTTAAAATACTTATTTGCA
The DNA here is from genome assembly GCA_017140935.1 of Hamamelis virginiana. Taxonomy (NCBI): domain Eukaryota; kingdom Viridiplantae; phylum Streptophyta; class Magnoliopsida; order Saxifragales; family Hamamelidaceae; genus Hamamelis; species Hamamelis virginiana. Next base: position 1,358 of record JAESVK010000232.1, read on the forward strand.
TTTTTGTTTTGTTTTTTGTTTTTTTCTTTTTTTTTTTTAAATTAGCAATATTTAATTTCTTAGGAAAAAATTAAAGTTACTTTTTGATCTTTTGCTTTTTTTCAAATTAGCAACGTATGAAGTATGATTTCTTAACACTAAAGAAAAAAAAAAAAAAACGGTAATATTGTTAGATTTTTGTTAAAATATCAAATATTGCTCATCCAAAGCTTAGTTGCAGCAAAGTTTGTTGGCAACTTATTTTTTTTAACATGTGACTCGTATATATGACCATATATACCGTTATTTTCTTTTTTCTATTAGCTTTTGCCAAATGTAATTAACTCAAATTTACAACTTCAGTGTGTGTGTGTTTTATAAGTTGATGTCAAGGGTTGCCATATGTATCAACAGGCAAAAGATGATACCCTTAGTAGAAAATGGAGTTGAGTTGGCTGGAAACATTTAAAAAAAAAAACAAAAAAGACAGAGAGAGAAATTAGAAGAGGGGAAGAAAAAAAAGCTAGAGAGAATTAAAGTGAGTGAAAAAATGGAGTGGGGAGAAATTTTGACTCGCATCTACAGCTTTTCCTTGGTGTGTAAATGCTCCATTTTTAACATCACTGTGTTGATTTATAGTCATTTAATTTGATTAAGCTTAAATCATATATGCTAGTTTGAGAGTTTGAAACACCATTCATCGAAAATTTGAAATTTGTGCGCATGAATTGTCTATACTGAACTTTTTTTTTGTTTTTTTGTTTTTTTGTTTTTGTTTTTGTTTTTTTTTTTTTTGTTTTTTGTATTTTTGTTTTTTAATTTTATCATATGATGGTAGTTTTGAATTTTATCATATGATGGTATACCATCATGAAAGATTCTCTATATTAAATTAGCTCTTTAGTAAATTAGCTCTTTATTAAATCCAAAGATTCTCTATATTGAAATAAATTATTAATCTTGAATTTCAATTTATTTCTCATACTTAAACTTTAAAATTTTGGTACCCCTAACAAAAAGTTCTGATTCCGCTTATGAGTGAATATATATATTATGTAGCATTTTAATTAAGCCAAAATGCATGATAAGTTAAAATATAACGTGTTCGGATGGCATCCGGATCCTCTACTTGGGCTTGGATTTGCTTGGGTGATATGGCTTGATCTAGATGGTCTGTTTTTCATTCGGGTGATGTACAGACCATCCAGATCATGCCACATTACCCAAACACCAAGCATACCCAAGCAGAGGATCTTCATTCGTTCGGATGAATTCAAGCAGTCAATCATGATTGAAGATGCTCAAAAGCTGTTGTACTAATGGCTTAATGAGAACCACAAGCGTGCATGTCCTGTCAAGTGAGCTTGCGAACGTATGCGTACGTGATTCAACATATATATATATATATAGCAACGATCAGTTGCAGTCATGACTGCAACTAGACTGCACGGCCATTTGGCCTTGTTCTGGTGGTCGGTTCCAAATTCCGACCGTTGGATATGATGCTCACTCCCTGCATTCCACGCCTGCAAACAATCATGCCGATCCAACGGTTGGAATTTTGTAAAACCAGCCTTAAACACAAATGAAATTTATATAGTCTTTAGTAATTTCAGTCTGCTTAAGGCTGGTTTTACAAAATTCCGACCGTCGGATCAGCATGATTTTTTGCAGGCATGGCATGCAGGGGGTGAGCATTATATCCAAAGGTCAGAATTTGGAACCGACCACCGGAACACGGCCAAATGACAGTGCAGTCCAATTGCAGTCCGGACTGCGACTGATCGCTGCTCTGTGTGTGTGTGTGTGTGTGTGTGTATATATATATATATATATATATATATATGGGACAAGTTCCCCTTATATATATATATATATGGGACAAGTTCCCCTTATATCTTGTTTTACATCTATATTTAATTACATTTTATTTTCAAAATATCAATGTGTGTGGAATGTTTTGAGAAACCGACTGTTGGATAAAATTTATTTTTCGCGCGTGTATGTCATTTATGCCAAAAATCACGGTGATCCAATAGTTGGTTTATGCATAAAAAATGTCACCGTGAAAAATTACTATAATTAAAAACATCACAGTTTTTATAGTGAGATTTCTTAAAATTTGGCCGTTAGATGATTGTAATTTTTGGCATAAATAACATACATAAAAAAATTCATCTTATCCATCGATTGGTTTCTCAAAATATTCTACCTACAGCGATGTTTTGGAAACAATATGTAAGTGTAAATATAAAACAAGATGTTAAGAGTTAGAATGAACCATTTCTTATCCCTTCAATTTTATTTTATTTTTTCTTTTGAAAATTGCTTCCCTGCTGTGTGTAGAATAAATATAACCAAATGATCTAGTTTGTTTTTCCTGAACTCTACATGCTTGCTTTCCTATGATACAATCTTGTGCATGTTGGAAGGAAAATACCTGCTCAGCATATAAACTATCCTTTCTAGGGAGGAAAGAATCTTATTTATAGAAGTTAGAACTACCAACAAATCTAAATAATTTTTTTTTTTTTATGAGTGCGTACATATATAAGGTTATGTGAGGACTTGAGTTTTTAATTTATGTGGGATAGATATTTTGAAAAATCAACTGTTGGATTATATATTCTTCTTGTGCATATCATGCATGTGAAGAATTATAATGATCCAACAGTTAGTTTTTAAAATGCAAACTAGGAAAAATTGTAACAGTTTTCACAATTTGATACTGTTACTCTTTTTTCATAGTATGTATTTTAGAAACTGACCTTTGGATACTGTGATTTTCGGCATACATATATGACATTTATAAAAAAAGTATCTAATTCGTCAGTCATTTTTTCAAAATACTTATATCACATTGATTAACAAAAGAACTCCAAATCTAAGATAAGCAATTCCAAATAGAAGTAGTTGATATATTTTTTTTTTTTTGGGAAAATTACAATTTGATCCAACAACTATCACCGATTAACATTTTGTACCCCTATAAATTTCAATTTGCAACACCGTGACCCCCTGCAGTTTTGATTGGTGATACTTAGTATCTTTCTATAAATTAGTCATTTGTTTCTTTGACTGAAAAATAGTATTTAACTTATTAATTTTTATGCAATATTTATTCTAAATTATTATTGTATCTACAAGCATATCGGTGAAGTTTCATGATTTTTCTTAATGTATTTTAATTTTTATAAATTATTTTATGCATACAGTAAATAAAATTCATAATAAATAAAATATATTGACAAAAATTATGAAACTTTACCGAATGCTTGTAGATACATTAACAATATATCTATAACAAATAGTGCATAAAAAAATAAAAGAGTTTGAATGCAAAATATTAAAGAGTTTGAATGTAATGTTGCAATTAAAATTATAGGGATATATAGAAAGTATAAATGGATCGGTGATAGCTGAGGGGTACAAACAAATTTTTTTTTTATTTTTTATTTTTTTATTTTTTAAACTAAAGTATTGAAGTTGCTTTGACAGGCTCCACGCAAAAATTGCGATAGAATGCACTTCATGTAGCGGAGGTGAGAACCGCGTCGTTTCCAACTTGCTCCTGAAACTTCCTCTTTTCTGCCTTACACCTTCCTCGTTGACTGCATCGACAAAAAATCCATAAATCAAAGCAGTCCCATAACCATTTCTCTATTAATTAAACTCTTGTGAAACCATAACATTTGGTCACATAAAAATGGATAGTAATCCAGAAGAAAATACAGGGTGCTGTATTTGGAATTGCTGGTTAATAGACTTCAGTTCACTAAGTGATCTAGCCCGTATTCCACTACTAGTATTTGCAGCACTCATTGCTGTCATGACCTTTCAAGCTGGTGTCAATCCTCCAGGCGGTGTTTGGCAATATAATGATAATGGACACGTGGCAGGAAAATCAATATACGCATCTCATAAGATAGCCTTTCGTGTTTTCTTGTTTTTCAATACCTTCGCACTTTCCACATCCATTCTAGTTATAATATCTCTCACACATGAGTTCCCTTTATATTTTGAAATTTATGCTGCTATGGCTTCAATGATTGTCATATATATGTCTGCTGTTTTTGCCTTTACGCCTAGCGAATCACTGCACTTTGGATCCATCCTGTTAGCTGCTCTAGCGCCTTTTGCAATAAGATGTTTGATTTTGGTGTGCAAAATGAAAGTTAGCATCACGATCGTCAAGTAAAGACGCTTCCCTTTCTTCTAACCACTGACTCAGTGGATTACCTTCCTCAAAGATGTAATTTATGGGATTAAAGTTAGCTTCTATCTCTGTTTGAGTTCTTTTTATTGTGTGCCTCAATTTGAGTCTCATATTGTAATGTAAAAAGACAAGTTTTTGTAATTTCTTGTATTTCAGTCTATTCCTTGTTTTCGTGTGTATTTGACTAAATGTATTCCAATTGTGCTTGCACTTAGAAGAAGAAGTCGTTTGGCTCAATACTTTGACAAGCAATCTGCTGAACTTTAAGGGCACATGTTCTATAATGGATCCACCATTAAGCTACACAAAATTGGAATGAAATAATTAACAATGAGAGTTTTTGTAATTGTAGTTCTGTAGATAGCACAAATTCCATATTTTATTTCATTTTTTTCGTACCAGAATTGGTTCGCTGAACAGCTCTTTGAGCCAAAGGAGATCCAAATGTATTTTCTTTATCCCTATACAATAAAATCTATATGTACGAATAGTATTTAGTTAGTAACCGGTATGAATTGTTTTTATCTTATAATGGATAAAAGTAATGAGTATAAAGTTCATATTGGTAGCTTCACTTACCTGATTAATTGCTCTGATTTGGTTATCCATATCAGGCTCTAATTTTTGGATGACATCTTTAATCCCTTTCATTGCTTCTTGAACAGAGATCGACAATTGAAATAGTACCCCCATATAAGAATTGTGTATTTAAAAAATAGCCTACGGTTATAATTAAAGTTAGAATCATGAGATTTTCTGGCAAGTTATGTAGATCAGTAAATGTACACTTGAAGTTTTATTAAATTGCAATATTACTTACCAACTGCGTACAAATCATGATGTAGCGGAAAGCTCCAACGGTGATATCTTTCAATACTCTGTGTGATACTGGCAGTTTTCTTGAATAGCCAACTTGGCTCTATCCATAGCCTCATAGATAAAACCCATTGTAGGCTTTTCATTTCCATCCACCAATCTGAGTACTTTAACAGAGGTTTTTCTACCTTTTTTTTCTTTAGCATTTATTAAATATGCTGATATTTCTTTCGTAACATAACAGTAGAAGCAGAGCATGGGTCGACATTACCTTTTTGAGCCACAAGGTGTTGCTTGAATCTAGTTATTCCATCGAATACTATTTTCCCACATAGCAAGCATTCTACTTTGTGTCTATTGCCATCCACTAGGAATCCATAACATCATCCAATGTCCTCACTAGGTGTCTCCACTCCCGGTGCCTTTTTAGAAGCCATTATGATTGAAAGAATCCTAGATGATCAAAATTCAAAAGATAAGAGCTCAATATTCAACATACAAATTTATTATTTAAAATATTAAATACTCATGCTTATTAATTTTATTTCAACTTTAAATTTTAAAGTAATTTATGTTAATTTTATTAAAAATTAAATTTGATATTGAATATTATATTATTATCATTTTCAAACAAATTGAGAATAAATTATATATGATGTCATTTTAGTTGAATTTTATTTGAAATATTTAAAACTATTTTCTACATTTTTTTTCAAATTTTATTCTAATTTGTTAAAAAATTTAAATATTTTTGGTTTTTTACTAAAATTCTTACAAGTATTCAGATTTTAATTTTAATTTTAAATTATTTTATAAAATGCTATTCCGATCCCTTGTACTATTTTATATATTTTTTTTAATTTTTATGCTTTTAAGTATAACCTATAAAGTATAAACTGATTTATAAAAAATTTACAAGCACCTTTTACACTTTTTTTTTTTAAATTATTATTTTTTTAACAAAATTTAAATGTTTTTCAAAAATTTTAAAAGTAATTAGTAAAAAGTTTTGGATTTTTATTTTAATAATGTTTTTCATTGTTTTTCGATGTTTTTATTTTTTAATTTTTATGATTTATAATTTTATACAGAGATTCTAATATCAGGTGCACCTAATGCATCTTGCGTCAGGTGCCCTCTTGTAGAGCCACTTACGGTATTAACCTTTGAAAAACAGACGGTTGGATTAGATACTCCTATTATTTATGTCATGTCTGCCGAAAATCACAGTGATCCAATCGTTGGTTTTTGAAAAATGTAACTTTGAAAAATTGTGACTTTTTTGTTCTTTAAAATGTTATCATTTTTTCACAGTTAGTTTACTTAGAAACCAACCATTGGATCACTTTGCTTTTTGGCAGGCATAGCATATATAATTGGAGTATCTAATCCAACGGTCAAATTTTCAAATTTTTTACCGTAAACGGCTCTAGCATCAAATGCACCTGATCATAGCAATAGTTTTACATATTTAATTATTTATATAACAAGTTATTATTTATACAGAGTTATATAAAATTAATGAACATTTTTAAAATTATTAAAAAATATCTTATACTTTATTTAAAAGTTAAAGAGAAATAAGGTTTTATTAAAAATAAAAATATATTAAAAATAAAGTATAAAATATTTTTTAATAATTTATGGATCGATCAACAAAAGGTGCACTTGATATTTTTTAATGAAAATATAAGATATTTTTTAATGAAAATGTAAGATATTTTTTAAAATATACAGAGTTATACTTCATACAGAGTTATATTAAAAATATCTTATACTTTATAGAGTTATACTTTAAAGTATACAGAGTTATACTTTATACCGAGTTATATACATAGATTCCATACATATTAAAACCGATCCATATACTCCATACATATTAAAAAGTTTAAAAAGGAGAATGAAGTGAGAAGGCTTACCTGCGATGACTGGAAGCTACGACTGCCTTCTCTGCGAGAAGGCTTACCTGCTCGGATTTGAAGATGCGATGGCTTATCGGATGCGACGACTGAAAGCTTGGCATGGCTGGATTTGCTCAGCCAGAGTTTCATCGGCGAGGATCTTCTGATGATTTGAAGAATAAATCATAAGAGAAGAAGAGAGAAGAAAAGAGAAGGTGTGACGAAAAAAACCTGTGTTGCCGCGATCCATTGGGTTCCAGACCGCAAGTGGATTGCACGGCCATTTGGCCGATGCTCACCCCCTGTATGCCAAGCCTGCAAAAAATCATGCCGATCCGATGGTCTGAATTTTGTAAAACCAGCCTTAAGCATACTGAAATTACCAAAGACTATATATAAATTTCATTTGTGTTTAAGGCTAGTTTTTCAAAATTCCAACCGTCGGATCGACATGATTTTTTACAGCATTGCATGCAGGGGGTGAGCATCATATCCAACGGTTGGAATTTGGAACTAACCACCGAAACACTGCCAAATGGCTGTGCAGTCCACTTGTGGTTTGGACCCCAATGGATCATTTCTGATATTATTCCAAATTCCGACCGTTGGATATGATGCTCACCCCCTGTATGCAACGCCTGCAAAAAATCATGCCAATCCGACGGTTGGAATTTTGTAAAACCAGCCTTAATCAGACTGAAATTACCAAAGACTATATATAAATTTCATTTGTGTTTAAGGCTGGTTTTACAAAATTCCAATCTTCGGATCGGAATGATTTTTTGCAGGCGTGGCATGCAGGGGGTGAGCATCATATCCAATGGTCGGAATTTGGAACCGACCACGGGAACATGACCATATGGCCGTGCAGTCCACTTGCGGTCTGGACCCCAATGGATCGTTTCTGAAAAAATCATGCCAATCCGACAGTCTGAATTTTGTAAAACCACCCTTAAGCAGACTGAAATTACCAAAGACTATATATAAATTTCATTTGTGTAAGGCTGGTTTTACAAAATTCCAACCGTCGAATCGACATGATTTTTTGCAGACGTGGCATGCAGGGGGTAAGCATCATATCCAACGGTCGAAATTTGGAACCAACCACCGGAACACGGCCAAATGGCCGTGCAGTCCACTTGCGGTCTGGACCCCAATGGATTGTTTCTGTTATACCCATGGCATGCAAAAAATCATGTCGATTCAACGATCTGAATTTTGTAAAACCAGCCTTAAGCAGACTGAAATTACCAAATACTATATATAAATTTCATTTGTGTTTAAGGCTGGTTTTACAAAATTCCAAACTGTCGGATCGGTATGATTTTTTGTAGGCGTGGCATGTAGGGGATGAGCATCATATCCAACGGTCGAAATTTGGAACAGACCACCGGAACACGGCCAAATGACCGTGCAGTCCACTTGCGGTCTGGACCCTAATGGATCGTTTCTGTATATATATATAACCTTTTTTTATTTTTTCTTTTTTTTTTCCCCTATATTTGGGCACATATATAGGGAAGCTAATAGAAAAGGTGATGTTATTGTAAGGATTATTGGAAATTGTAGTATTGATAGTCCCTCGAAATAGAATTTTCCTTGGAATGTTGGTTAGATCATTGATGAAGAATATAGATCGAGGATTTTTTCCTCATACAAAAACTTGTCCCAAATGAGCTAATCAATCACCTTTGATTTGACTTTGGTTTGGCTGTGGCAAACGTATGGTGCGGATCTTTTTTTATTTGACCTTTTGGCCAATATAAATATGGTGTTTTGAAAAACTGACCGTTGGATTGAATATTATTTCTATGTACTACAGGCATGCCAAAAATTACAGTGATCTTACGGTCGATTTATGAGATACAGACTGTGAAAAATTTTAATAGTTTATCCAACGGTTGGTTTTTCAAAACACCAGATTTACATTGGCCAAAAGGCCAAATGAAAAAAGATCCGCACCATACATGAGCCACAGCCAAACCAAACCCCTTTGATTTCTCCGTCCGTTCTATTTTGTTTTTTCCCTCTTTATAAATTTCAAAAACGTTAAAGATGGTAACTAGAAAATTGTCCAAAAGTGTATCACAAATGATGGTGCGGATCTTTTTTAGCAAATTATCCTTTAGCAATAAATGAATGACTTGAATTCATTTGGGACACCTTTTTGGAAAAAAAAAAAAAATTGGGATATATAACTATAGACATTAAAAATTGGTGAAAATGAGATCACCATTTGATTGGTCAAGAGTCAACAATTCAAATGGTTGATCCTTTGACTGCCCAATAATTTAAGCTTAAAATCAGCGTTGGTCCCATAGAAATAACAGACATACAGGTGACTCATCAAAAATAGGATGGGACTGCAGCAACTGACATGTGTAAACACATGAAATGCCACACCGCCACATGATACGACAAACCTTTCATCAAATGCAAATTCAAATTAAATGCCATCAAATTCAAATTTAAATTAAATAAAATGCCAAAAATAAGAAAATTAAATATTCTCTAATTGGAAAATATCTCTTAAATCAAGGGATTCAAATATTCCAGGATTTAAAACTAAGACCCCTAAATTTGCCTATAAATAAAAGGCTCTCATTCAATGCAAATGACCTTCAGCTAAAGTACTGAAGCTATTCCAAACTTCAGACTTTCAAAGCGCGCTTCAAGAAAATGCACTCATCGCCCTTGGCTTAACATTAAGCCTAGAAATTACTCAATTCAAGATCAAGGTCTCCTCGCGCTTGGATCAAGATCTCATCGGAGATTGAATAAGAGGATTAACAAATTCTTTTGTAAAGCTAGAGTATAGATATACAGAGAGTTGTATTATAGTTTTACATAAATTAAAAAAATTAACAATTTGGTTTTTTTTTTTTTTTTTTTGTTTGTTTTCAGAACCCAAAATTTGTGCGTACAATAGCATTGCTCAATGAATGAATGAATAAAACACATACATATCAATGAAATTTCCTCTTCTCTTCCTCGTTGACTGCATTGACAAATAAATAATTAAAGACCCTTTGATATAAATTTTGTTAATTAATTAACCACCCTTTTTAATTTTTTTTTGTCACTTAATGAGAATGTTATAATATTTAACAAAAAAATAATACTACATTACATTGGGTTTGAGCAAGAAATTAACCTCCATTTACAATTAAGAGGTGAGGAGGTACCGTTAATTTTATTTATTTAATAATTTTTTAAGAAGAAAAAATATTAATTAATCTCAGATGTGAGGCTCTCTTCAACAAATATCCCGTTATTTGAATTAGCTTTAAATTATTAATTTTTATAATAAAAGTGATTGTGGCAAAAGTTATGATCTCATTTTTTAAATCAAATAGAATTTTAAATTCTAAAAATAATTTTTAAAAAAGCTAATGAAATTGAGCCCTAAACATGACATGTGAATTAGGTTGAAGTGCTAGCTGTGGGCCTGTGGCTGGGCTGGGTCAAGCATGCAGATCGAGTGAGGAGTCCTCACTGATCAAGGACGTATGGTGCTTTATTAATGGTCTTTAGGTCACTAAATGATAATAACAATTTATGACCACTAACACATTAATGTTGTGATCGAATCAATGGCCTAATTTTCAAGGAAGTGATCTAAAATTTGAACTCATAAAAGTGTATTGATACTAACTTTTTCTTATTATTAGGAGGAACTTCTGGTAGGAATGGGTTAATTTCATTTGTCTCGCCAAAAAAATACACACACATGCCATGAATCCCACCCGTGCGCACTCGCTCGTTCTTGTAGTGTATTTCCAAATGCATGCCTTCTTACAGAGAGATAAATCTATTTAGGGTCCGTTTGCGTTAGCTTTTGCTAGAATCACTTTTGGATAACTATTTCTTCACATATTTCTTTAAAATTATATTCAAATCATATCTTTACATATCAAAATTTTCATACTAAAAGCGATTGTGATAAAAGTTGGGCCTCCTACCTTTTGCCACAATCACAATTAGTATGAAAATTTTGCAATGCATCCTATCATCCATCAAGTTGTTTAAAAGTGATTATCATCCCTCCTCTTAGATCAAGCCAAATTTTAAGCTCCGATCCAAAAGTGATTCTAGAAAAAGCTAATGCAAACGGGCCCTTAATATTTTTTTTCATATATAACCAATAATCAGCATTCTATATAACCATCTTTGTATGAGTTTTGTAAGCATAGAAGCTTTCTACTCCTACTTCCAATGAAGTGAAGCTCATTCAATATCTAAAATTTACCAAGGATGAATTAAAAATGGAGGCAGCCAAACTTAAACTTTGCCAAGGAATAGGTACGTTTCAGTATTAATAGAATTTAACCAAAAAAAAAAAAGTATTTATTACATTATATATATATATATATAGTTTACTAGTTTGTAATAAAGTCCTACATCTAGTGCCTATTATATATAATATGCAAGTAGTTTATTGGCTTGTCCAAATTTAAGGCCAACTCATTTGCCAAACCTCCAAGTTAGTTGAATATTTTAAAACATGACAAAAAACTTTACTAATTTTCGTAGCAGTGATTAATACTGTTGAACAAGGAATTAAGTAGTCCCATATCTTTTTGGGCTAGTGGTAGACCAAAATTTAAAATTAATTATTATCCATAATCAAAATTTTCTAATGTGACCTCCAATGGCCTTGTAGTCTAGTGCTAACTATTCCTACTTAATTTCAGGGAAGAATTTTGAAATACCGACTGTTGGATAGATATTTTTCTTATGCATATCATGCATACAAAAAATCACAATAACCCAATATTAATTATTATATCTAAATAAGGATTATAAAAATTTGTGACTGCTGAAAACTGTCTCAGTTTTTTTTAACGATATTTCTGAGAAATCAGTTGTTGGATCACTATAATATTTTACATGCACGCATGAGAATAATATCTAATCCAACGGTCACTTTTTCAAATTAAATATATGTACCACAATTACATATAAGCTTCATGTTTACTTTAGTTAAAGTTATATATATATATATATATATATATATATGATGAAATGATCTAGTTAGCTATGACTTATCACCGTTGGATCATCTCATGAATGGAGGCTTTTTTAAGTTATGAGATGATCCAATGCCCATAAATGCTTATATAGCTGACTAGATCATTACTCAACATATATGATTCGAACATTTCTATACATATATATTTCCAATGCGACCATCTCCATGTTTCAACAGTTGCTCTAATTAGATATTGCAAAGTTAACTAAGTCACAGTGATTCAATAGTCAGTTTCTGAAAAAATCGACCATGAAAAAATGGTAATATTTTGAAGAATAAAAAAGTCACAGTTTTAATTTCATAATGACATTTTTCATAAACCGATTGTTAGATTACTATACAAGAGAAGTGTCTCATTCAACGATGGATTTGTCAAAATTTATTTTGCAATTGACCTTATGAAGATCACCTGGCCGATGCAAAGATGGACTAGGTGCACCTGATAATACACACACTAGCAGTGCACGTGTACTTGCTTTGGAAAAAGAAATTATCTTTTTGGGAACCAAATATAGTGTTAAAAAGATAAAATTATTGAAAAACAACACTAAATCTATAAATATGAACTTAATATGTTACAAAACTTTCATATTACAAATTAGAACAAATTTTTTATTGAAAATATTAGCAAAACTATATATTTATTTATTTTTATTGAAAATAATAAATAGAACATAATTATAAATTGAGTTATTTTTATAATTATATTAGTATTTAATTATAAGGAATTTTAAATTAATTAAGATGATTTTTATCTTGATTAGTGGAATTTTTGTAGGACCATGCACTACGAAGATATTTTAATAGAATAATGTTATTGAGCCGGAATTGTGCACCGGAATTGGGCACCGGACACAGGTGGCGCTGACGTGGCAAGTGCGGGAGAAGGGGGAAAAAAAAGCAGAAATTTTGAATCTCTTTGTTCTCGCGTGCCCTGAGGTCTGCAAATGGCAGCACCTTTCAGTCTCTTGAACCAAGAGAACCAAACCCACTCATCTTCTCCACCTCTCACCTTCGATCAAACCCACTCCGACATCCTCTCACCTTCGCGAGAAACCCACTCCGGCATCCTCTCCGTGCATCTCTCCCAACCAGAACCTACGCAGAAATAACGAAGTGTGTTCTTTAATGGACTACCAGTTCAGATTTCTCATCAAATCACGCTAACTTGTCCGGATTCAACTCAAGATCCAGCCCATCAAGAGGGCTAATTATTGGTAAAATATGGCCATTAAGAGGCTCAACATCAGAACATCTAGAAATTATGAAGCAAGGGTTTGCTAATTGATTAGTACCACAAGTGAGAACTTCCATATCAAGGGAGGAAAAATTAAAGCACTGTTGGAACAATATAACCCACTATTTTCTTCTTCCTATTGTCCATATTATACTTAGCTATCTAGATAAGCAGAAGAAACCCAGAGAGGCTGAGAATTGTTGGATTCAGCCCACAAAATGTCATGTCAGTCATGTAGATCAGTTGTACAAATATTGACACTTAAAAACAGTGCTATTCAATCTATATGTATTGACATTCATATCAAAACTGATTATTTGTCTAAATCCTTTCAATCAGTAACCAAAAAAACTCCAAGAGTACCGAGTTGTTCATCTTTGTTGTGATCCCAATTATTTGCAGAGTCTTGAGATGCATTGGTTTTTATAGAGTTGTTTAGAATTTATTCTTAATAATATGCCTTTGGTCTATCTTAACCTGGACCGGATCAATAAGAGACTAAAAGTATATGAGTTTGTTTGTTGATTAGGATTCGGGTTTCCAACTGATTGACCAATCTATTTTATAGAACAACTAGTTTTTGGACAGTGTAATAGCAATATAAACAGGGGATTGATCGAAGGTGAGAGGTGGAGAAGATGAGTGGGTTTGGTTCTCTTGGTTCAAGAGACTGAAAGGTGCTGCCATTTGCAGACCTCGGGGCACGCGAGAACAAAGAGATTCAAAATTTCTGCTTTTTTTCCCACTTCTCCCGCACTTGCCACGTCAGCGCCACCTGTGTCCGGTGCCCAATTCCGGCTCAATAACATTATTGATTTTAATATAATTCAAAAGTCGTTTCTTGTTATTAATGGAATTTTGTGGGACCATGCCTATGTTTAAGAAATGAATTAGTATTCATAAGTAACATTAATTCAATAGTAAACTTATTATTTTGAGGGATGGATGTTTTTGGGGCTATGCCCATGTGAGATGTACATGAAATTATTTGTTTCATGCTAAATGCATATAGTAAAAATGTAAATGGAGTATTCAGTTTAGTAGGCCAAGCCTGTCAAAATGTTTATTAGTTTATTATATTGTTTGTGAACATGCCATATTGCTCGAGTCTAATGTATGATGTGGACAAGAAATAAAGTCTAATCCTTTAGTTTTGATTTTTCTGAAAAGAAAAAGGTTTAAGAAGGGTTATATAGAAGATGTAGTATACATATATATATATAGGGTCACGTTCTCTTTACACTTTATTTTAACACTTATATTTACACATCGTTTTCAAAATACAATTTTAAGTCCAATATTTTGAAAAACTAACCTCTAGATTAGATACTTTTTTTATGTTTGTCATTTATGAAAAAAATCGGAGTGATCCAATAGTTAATTTTTGAAATATATCATTGTGAAGAACTATTATATTTTTTTATTAATTAAAAATATCACTGTGTTTTATAATGATAATTCTTAAAAAATCTAACCATTGGATTGCTATAATTTTTGGCATATATGACATGCATAAAAAATGTATCAATCCCAACGGTCGGATCATATCAAAATATTTACAATAAGTAGTGTTTTTAAAATGAGGTGTAAACATAGATATCAAATTAAGGTGTTAGGGGAACTTGACCCATATATATATATATATATATATATATATATATATATATATATATATATATATAGTTTGGTTATGAAATTCATAGGTTGGAAATTCTCATGTAATTCCTTGATAGCTGTCAAGACTGTTATGTCCAATTGGATTGCGCATTTGTGCTCTTTTTGTGATGTGTTTGGGGGAAGATTCAACAATTATAGAAGTTATAGTTTTAAAATATATCATCATCAAACTTCTATACAAAGGAAACAAAACGTTGCCCTTTGAAGAACAAATTACAGCTTAGTAAAGGATGTGAAATAATTTGGGAAAAAGTATAATGTGAAGGATCCTGTCCATTAATGTATATATATTGTATATACGGTATAGTTAACCATATACAGTATAGTTGTCAGTTACCTATATAAGGCTTACTACTCTATTGTACAAAACACATTATTCAATACATTTATTTACTTTTCTCTCATTCAACATGGTATCAGAGCTAGGTATCTAGCAATATCAACCTACCACCGCTCTCCCCCACCGCCATCAACCGCCGTCCGCTTCTCCACCACCAAACACCGCCATCAACCGCCGTCCAACCCTTACTGTCAAACTTGTCCAACCCAAAAACCCGACCTTCCAGTACCTCAAAACTAACCTACCACTCAAAATACTCGTCTTTCTCCGATATACAAAACCCCACCAAAATCAGCCGAAAATACCCCTGCACGCGCCGTCACGCGCTGCCTCTTCCACCGCGCGTCAGATCTACTCGCAGCGCCGTTTACACGCGCCTTCACGCGCGGTCAGCCATTCCCATGCAGCTGACGTCAGCCCTAGTCACGCTACTCCACGTCAACCCCAGCTAACTTCAACCTTAGCACTGCCACGTCAGCCACCGAACACCATTTCTACCACGTTATCTGCCACCTCAGCGCCATGTCACTACCACGTCAGCATCCACCGCCACGTCATTATCCACTGCCACGTGTCCTCCCTAGGTACTGCCAGGTGTCAGCAAATCATCTGCCACGTGTCAGCCCGGAAGATCCTTTCCCTACTAATTTCGACGTCCTGAATCCGTTTTTGGGTTCCATTTTTTGAGATTCTGCTTCTACACTGCACTTTTCAGTCCGTTCAACTGCTTTTAAGGTCGAATCCACCGTTTTTAAGGAAAAGGTACTCCCTACAGTTTTCGACCTCCTGATTCCATTTTTGGGCTTCATTTTTCGAGATATCACTTCTATAGTTGAGTTTTGAGCATCATGGTCACCTCCAGTTATCCTGTACATGCCTCTTATTCTGCCACTGCCCCTGCCACGGAGAATTTATCTGTTCGAGATCCTCATTCACCTATTATCATTGCTGATCTTGAATCTTTTCTCAAGAAGGTTGTCTTATATTCCGGTACTTCTTTCTCCCCTGCTCTCTCTGCTACTACGACAGGTAACTCCTCTTGGTTCTTTGATTCTGCATGTAGCAATCATATGACCTCTAATCCTACTATTTTCTCTACTAAATATTCTACTTCTCATATTCCAAGCATTCATACTGTCGATGGTTCCCACATGCAAATAAGCCATACATGACAAGTTTCTCACTCTCATATATCTCTTTCTGATACATATCTCATACCCAAACTTACTCTCAATCTTATTTCTGTGGGACAACTTTGTGACATGGGTTTTACTGTTATTTTCTCTCGTTCTGGTTGTATTGTGCAGGATCCTCAGACCGGACAGACTCTTGGGACTAGTCATAAAGTTGGTCGCCTGTTTGAGCTCATCAATCTTCACGCCTCTTCTCCATCTCTCTCCAGTCATCAGATTGCTGCTCCAGCTCCTTCCACTTCCACCGCTCCAACTCCTTCCACTTCCTCACTCCATTTATGGCACTCTCGTCTTGGGAATATATCGGTTGGTTGTTTACGGTCTTTAATTTCTAGTGGATCTTTAGGTTCTGTTAGTCATGACCATTTAGACTATTTATCTTGTCAACTTGCAAAACAACATGCCTTACATTTTCCTCATAGTACTTCTATTTCTTTTGCACCTTTTGATTTAGTTCACTCTGATATCTGGGGTCCTTCTCCTGTTCCAACTATGGGAGGATCAAAATATTTTGTGATCTTTATCGATGATTATTCTCGTTACACTTGGCTATATCTCATGCATAATCGCTCTGAACTTAAACAGATTTATTATGATTTTGCACAAATGATCAAAACTCAATCTTCCCGTCCTATCAAAATTTTTCATATAGATAATGCCATGGAGTATCGAGACTTAGATTTTCTCACTTTCCTTCGCACTAATGGTACTATTCCTCATCGCTCTTGAACGGGCACCTCTCAACAAAATGGGAGTGCTGAACGTAAACATCGACATCTTTTGGATACAGTTCACGCACTTATCATTTCTTCCTCTTGTCTTGAGAATTTCTGGGGGGAAGCTGTTCTCACTGCTGCGTATACAATCAATCTTGTTCCTTCTTCTGTCATTGGTAATATTTCTCCTTATGAGCGCCTATATGGCCATCCTCCTTCTTATCATCATCTCAGAGTTTTTGGGTGTGCTTGTTTTGTTCTCCTACAACCTCATGAGCGTACTAAGTTGGAACCTCACTCTCGTCTCTGTTGCTTCTTGAGCTATGGTATAGAACATAAAGGTTATAGGTGTTGGGATCCGATCTCCAAACGTCTCCGTATTTTTCGTCATGTTGTCTTTTGGGAGCACACAATGTTTTCATCACTCTCCAAATTTCACTTACATGTTCCTCACATACTATCTTTCTTTACTAATTCCTCAATTCCATTATTTCCTTATGATGCTGATGCAGGTTTCGAACTTTCTACGGCTGCTCCTAAGGTACCTATTTTGTCTACGGTTCCTTCCACAGTACCAATCTCCGCCACTGCTGATGTCCTTTTGTCTGATCCTACTTCTAATCCTACTCCTGATCCTGCTCCTGCTCCTGCTCCTGTATCAGACTCCACCATTGACCATGCCTCCACTTCTGACCTTGTTTTTGATCCAACCATTCGTCGGTCTACTCGAGTAAGGTAACCATTTATCATTCTTCGTGATTTTCATTATTTTTCTACTATTCTCTCTCATCATGAACCGCAGGCCTATCATGAGGCTCGTTCTAATCCTCTGTGGCAACAAGCTATGGCTGAAGAATTACAGGCTTTTCATACCACTCATACTTGGGATTTGGTTGACCTTCCTCTTGGAAAATCAATTGTGGGTTGTAAATGGGTTTACAAAATCAAGACCCGTTCTGATGGTTCAATCGAGCGTTACAAAGCTCGTCTGGTCGGCAAGGGCTTTACTCAGAAACATTACATTGATTATGAAAAGACTTTTGGCCCCGTTGCTCTCATTACTTCTGTCCGCAGTTTACTTGCTATTGCTGTTGTTCAAAAATGGAAACTATACCAGATGGATGTCAAAAATGCCCTTCTCAATGGTGATCTTTCTGAAGAAGTTTACATGCAGCCTCCACCTAGATATGATCATCCTCCAAATAAGGTCTGTAAACTCTGTCAAGCTTTATATGGACTGAAACAGGCTCCTCGGGCATGGTTTGCCAAGTTCAGTTCTGTTATGGCGTAGTAAGAAGCAAATCGTCGTTGCTCGGTCCAGTACTGAAGCCGAATATCGTGCTCTTGCTGATACTACCCAAGAACTTCTATGGCTTCGCTGGCTACTCGAAGCTATGGGTGTCTCTCATTCTTCTGCCACTCCAATTTACTGTGGCAATCGAAGTGCTATTCAAATTGCCCACAATGATGTATTCCATGATCGCACCAAGCATATCGAGATTGATTGTCACTTTGTTCGTCATCATATTGGCCAAGGAACTGTACGCCTTCTTTCTGTCTCATCCATTGAGCAAACTGTTGATCTCTTCACCAAGGCTCATCCTCTCGGTCGTTTTACAGATTTAGTTTCCAAACTCAAGTTGGTTTCTTTTCACCCACCTTGAGTTTGCAGGGGGATGTTAATGTATATATATTGTATATACGGTAGAGTTAACCATATACGGTATAGTTGTCAGTTGCCTATATAAGGCTTACTACTCTATTGTACAAAACACATTATTCAATACATTTATTCACTTTTCTCTCATTCAATACTGTCAAATATTTTTTTTATTGCGAAAAGTCCTTTTGGTATGTTTCGGTCGAAAATACCCATCACATTGTTGCAGATTTAGAGAGAGAGAGAGAAAGCTAGAGAGAGATGTTGTCTTCTTATTCCACATGCTTGATCTTCGAGGTGGTGTTTGTCGGTGATGATATAGTTCATCCACGCAGAGTTGGAGAAAAGGAAGAGAAACTTCCGATCTGCTGCTTACGAGTCACGGTATAGTTCCGTTCTGCTTTTCGTCGGAGTATCAAGGTTGATGATAACTTTAAGATATTATTTTTCTCTGTGTAGACCAAAGCTACTGGAGTCGCACCTAATTGGTGATCTGGTTTCATGCAGTGATCTAATGTAGTCGTTCCGAATCTTCAAATCTTCACTCCGGTGGAGTCGCTTCCTCCAACGCGACAATACCATTTCTTCTCGATGTTTCTTCCTTTCTCTCTCTCTCTCTTTCTCTCTCTCTCCCTAACTTATATGGTTTATTGATTTTCACCACGAAAATCTAATGTCCACCGGTCCAGGCAAATCAGATAGTTAATCTGAAGCAAGAAAATGTCATTATTCTTTGTCGGTGATGTTTCAATACTGAAAATGAGTGAGCCGTCTAGAAAATCCTTGTGTCGATTCAAGTGCAGATCCTGGAGATAAAGCTGGCAAGAGATGAAGATGTACCTCCCATTGGAGGTTAGCATGTCACCGGTAAGATCTGGTTTACAGATCTTCTTCAACGTTGGTTCTTCACAAGCTTTGTTACATCAGCAGTCCGATCACAAGCCGTCGGATCACAATTGTTAACTCAGATGCATTTTCTCTGTGCCCTTTATAGAAAAAGGATGGTCTCTCAAGTCTTGATTAATCCTGTCTAGAATTTGAAGCTCGAATTTAACGAGTTAAGTTCTTTCATCTTCCTCTCTTTCTCTCATTCCTCTCTCTTTTCTTCTTCTCTCTTCTTCTTTTTTCACTGTGGTGTGGTATGTATGAAAACAGTATTTTCACTGTGTTCATATGATTGAAAGTGAAAATGCAGATTGTATTTTCACTGTGAGAGAGAGAAAATGAGAGTGAAAAAAAAAAAACAATAATTTTTTTTTTCATTGTGTTGTTGCTTTAATTGTGTTGGGTGTCTTCACTATACTTGGTGTCTAGCGCGCGCACATGCACGAACTGTATTTTCACTGTGAGAGAGAGAATGAAAGTGAAAAAGTTAGTATTTTCACAGAGAGAGAGAGAGAGACTAAAAAAAAGCAACAAAATTTTGTTGTGTTGGATTTTCTCTGAGTTTGTAAAAAAAATAAAATAAAATCCAACACAATGAATTCACTGTGTTGGGTATTTTCACTGTGTTGGGTTTTCCTGTGTTTTGCATTTTCACTGTGTTGGGTGTTTTCACTGTCTTGGGGTGTTTTCAATGTGTTAGGCATTTTCACTATGCCGAGGGTAGTTATACTATTTTGAAAAATATTTTTAAAAATTAGTACTTTTTGCATGAAACAATTCTTAAAATGGGACCTTACAAAGGAAATAAATATTAGGAGGACTTTTTCGCATTAAACTTTTCTTAAGTAGGACCTCTCACCAATTTCCCCGATAATAAATTATAGTTTTAAAAGATTAGAATTTTCTTTACAAAACAATAAAATCAATTAAATAAGGATATAAAACATCTATAAATTCTTATATGCATTTCTAATGTTTTTCTAATTCTTCTTTAATCTACATAAATAACACAAGATGGTTCTTCCAAATTAATGAAATTCACAACTCTTACCTTAATAATTATTTGAGTACAAAATAATAATTTTAAGGTTGAAGGGAACCAATCATAGCAACAAAATACTAAAGTACTGTATTTGTACATAACAAATTTTTTTGGAGGTCTTTTTTTTTTTTTGGATAAATTTTTTTTTGAAGGTCTAACCTATTGCTTAAAATTTCCATTTTCATCTATTTGCTTAATGTCAACAAATCTATAGTTAATCGTGATAAGCTAGCAAAATATATATGTACATATCGAAAGATATTCATGATAATGAATTAGAGTAGAAATTAAGATAGACTTGAGAGAAAAAGAAAGAAAAGTTAGGAACAGAAGTTGATATATATGCTTATGTTGGATGTAAAAACTAAAAAGAGAATGAAAAAGAATAATCTTAACCAATCGCTACACCTATATACGTTGAATGGGGGAGAAAAATCTTTTGAGGATCAAGGTTATAAATGTCTTTAATGATTTTCGTAGGGGTAAATTAGTCCATCAAAATTTTCTCTCTCTCTGTAACTAGTTGCCCACTTTCTCCCCAAATTAGTTGTCCATAGGTGTGCATGTTACATGTTCCCTCTCCATAATCAGTACAACTGTCAAATAGACAAGTCCTCATTACCAAAAAATAATAATAACAGAACAAAATAGTACACTCTGTGTGCATTATTTTTTTGTCACCTACACATATCACCAAGGGCCAATTAAGGCAGGCTTTCCCCTGACCACTCACATTCCTATCCTGATTGTGTCTCTCACAAATCACAATAAACAAAGGGCACCAATAAGAAGAACAATATATATTCCTATAACAAGAAGTATATATATCTGAAATACAATATAATATAAAAATTAATGACAGAAGAAAGAGACTTTCATAGCCAGACTGTAAAGAAGTGATTCCCATCTGTACATTACAAAATGATTTCAAATCCAAAACCCAGAAGGGGCAAAACAAGCTAGTGGGCCTAGCTAGCAGTACACAAAGTTATGACTTCAATCTGCAAACCCAAAATGAATGTGAAGATAGAGAGAGAGAGAGAGAGAGAGAGGCTATGAATACTATTTCTGACTAATTTGGAGCTTAATTCATGCATTATGGCTTAAACAGCAGCTAGTTGCTGCTTTTGATGGGAGGGTTCATCTTCATTGAAACATAAATGAAGCTTTAGTGATTTTCCAAT
Source organism: Hamamelis virginiana (assembly GCA_017140935.1). Classification (NCBI taxonomy): domain Eukaryota; kingdom Viridiplantae; phylum Streptophyta; class Magnoliopsida; order Saxifragales; family Hamamelidaceae; genus Hamamelis; species Hamamelis virginiana. Next base: position 23,236 of record JAESVK010000232.1, read on the forward strand.
ATCCAATGAAGATTCATCAGCTACGTAGAGAGGAGATTGAAACATCATCTCTCTTTGGAGATAGGAACAATAGGTGTGAAAGGTGGTGGGGGTCACATTTAAGTGGAACCCCAGACCAAATAAAAAGTCCACTTCAAGAAAGTTCATCTCTGCTATGCTGATTCCTCCAACTTTTGCATAGTAAGCATTGTTGTAATACCTGAAATTTCCATATCACGACCAAAAATAAAATAAAAATACATTAATTAAATTTAAATAAATACTGAAAAAAGACAAATTTTGAAATTACCATACATGTCCTTTCCATTGTTTATTTTACTAAAAGACCCTCAGGGTAGTTTTTTTTTTTTTTTTTTTTTTTTTTTTTTTTTGGGACTTACATCAAGCGACATCATTGATGGTTGTACAACAAAAGTAGTGAACAATAATGGTATATATATATAAGGCCTCTTTCATGCTATTACTGCTCTCGAATTATCTATGAATTTTCAGGAGACTGCAAATTTCCATATCTCTGGATTTAATTGGATTTGCTGGTGGAAATGCTTTTAGAGGAAGAAAATTAAATATTAAATTAAAAAAATTTCAAATAATTAGCTTCTAATACAAACCAAGAAAAATCTGATTTGGAAGGCAAAATATGGTATTTGAACTCTTGAAGTAACAGTTTTTTTCCCCCTCAAATTCTCAGAGAATGCAAGTTAAGAAAAATAATCCAAGAAACCAAACCCAGATTAATAAATATACCATAAAAAAACGACCCCATCAAGCTTCAATTCAATTCAAACAAACCCATGAAAGAAAAATTAAGAAAAAAAAAAAAAAAAAATCCAAGAATCATAAGTTTTCTTCCCTAGACTATTCAATTCAAGAAACTTCATAAATAAACTACTTCAGTTCAAGGAAAAAGAAAACCCAGAAAGCAAATCTAGGAATTTCAAGAAAATAAAAATTCCCAGAAATGAAATTCAATGAAAACTTACATATCATCCATAAATTTGGCAGCGACCATGACACTTGTAATGAGCAATCGATGAACATTATAAGAATTGATGGGCAAAGAGGGCTGCCGTTGAGAGAATCGATCAAGATAAACGTAAGCAACGATGAAGCAAGATGGGCTGCAATTTGCGTACTTGAAAATTCTCTCTAAATAGCTTTGAATTGAAATTGTGGGACATGTGAGGCCATGAAATACTGAGATTTTCTGGGGTTGTAATCGGCGGTTGAGATTGTTCGACTCTGCCACTCTTTCGAGCAGAGAAGAGAGGAACGTTATGAGCTTGGGCATTTCATCAGAGATTACAAGCTCCTCCATCGATGAGTAAACTTTGGTTCAAGAGTACTGTCGAGTCCTTTGTTGTCGCTGGCTACAATGACATATCTATATATATATATATATATATATATAGAGAGAGAGAGAGAGAGACTGAGATTTACTTGGAGTTGGGTATGTAACAACTGGTAAGGTGGTCGTTAAATGTTAGGTTTCTTTTTTAGTTGACGAAAATAGCCTCAGGAATTTGAATTATGACTGGGATGTCCCCACTGTGATGGGGGTTGAGCTCTTTTTTATTCAAAAAAGTTTGGATTTGAGTTGGGTATGATTGATTCCTTAATTCAAACTTAACTTCTGAAAGAGGGAAGAAAAGATGTAATGATGAAGTGGATTAGAGATTTTAAGAAAATAAATAAAAAAAAATGAATGAAATTATATAAGGTGAAATGATCAAGTAAGAGATATCTTATTTATTAAAATCAGCTAATGTTCTATATCTGTCAGATTTTGATCATGGGATGAGATCCAACAGTCATGTAACATTAGCTGATTTTAATAAAGTAAGGTAGTATCCCTTACTTGATCATTACTCATTATATAATATTTTAATTTGATGATTAATTGAGACATGGATGAAGGCATGCCATATACCCATCATGTGATTACATGTGGCTGATTGGTGATTGCATATTGCGGGTCCCACTCAAAAGATCTTCCATGTGCTGTGGATCTATACAAAATGGTATAGATTTTTGTAAGCTTGCATGGTAGCATAAGGGGCGGAAGTAAGGCATTGGGGGTGGGGGGCGGGGATGGCCCCCCCTGACTTTTCAATTTTCTATTATACATATATATGGTATGTGCATCCTTGCAGATTTATATGCTTGGGTCCCCCGTCCCACCCACTTTTGTGTGTGCATATATGGGGCTCCTAATATCAGGTGTTTTCTCGTAGAGCCATTTGCGTTGTATAGTTTGGAAAATTGACCGTTAGATTAGATACTCTTATCATGTATGTCATGCCTGCCAAATATCACAGTGATCCAACGGTTGATTTTTGAAAAATATAACTTTGAAAAACTGTGACTTTTTTGTTCTTTAAATTGTTATTATTTTTTCATAGTCGGTTTTATCATAAAACAACCGTTGGATCACTGTGATTTTTGGCAAAAATACCATACATGATAGGGGTATCTAATCCAACGGTCAGCATGATAGGCCGGGTTATGTAATCCAACAGTTAGGTTTCCAAAATATTCTATACAAGTGGCTCTACAAGAGGGCACCTGAAATTATTAGCTCTGTGCATATACATATTATTGTATGGTAAAGTGAAGACAGACCACTCTTGTAATTTGAATATTCTAGTATACAGTCCCAATCTAGTCAGCATATATATATGCTTACATAAGTTATGTTAGTATGAAGGTCATATGTAATTGTGTATTGCATATTTTGAAAAACTGATCGTTGGATTAGATGTTGTACTTATGGATGTTGTGCATGCCAAAAATCACAATAATCCAATGTTAGAATTTCAAAATATAGTTATGAAAAACTGTGAACACTGAAAACTATCACATGCAGTTTTTCTCAGTGACATTTCCGAGAAATCGACCGTTGGATTACTGTGATTTTATGCATGCATGGCATGCATAAGTACAATATATAATCCAATATTTTCAAAATATGCATCTCAAAATTATCTATGGCATTCATGTTGATATAAGCATATGGAATTATGATATCACTCAACGCGACATAGGATTGCATCTGCGAATATGGAATTATGATGTCAATCAACGCAATGAAATTTGATGAACTTATATTAAATATGGTGCATACCAACCTATACTTTGGTCCCCCCTAAGATAAAATCCTGGTTCCACCCCTAGTAGCATTGGTGTATGATGTATTTTGTCCAACCATATATATATACAAAACATTTCATATTATGGGTTGTGAGTTGAAATTAAGTTTGGGTCATGTGACCCAACTCATTCCTAATTAAAAAATGGGTTGGTGGGTAGTAATTTTTAGCATCGGACATGATTTATATCATTAAATTTGTGTCGATTTCCATCATTAATTAATTAAAAAGAAACATTTTTTTTCAAATTGCATGGCTTGGTTCGACTAGACTATGCTATCCTTGTTGTTGGGTTAGATTATCTTCAAGTTAAAAGGTCTGTTTGGAAACTTTGAAAACTGGGTCTTGCAAGTTATGATATCTTTATGCTATATGATTTTTATATACATATAATTGGTGTAAAGTCTTATTTTATACTTTCTTATTTGATAAAGTCCCCTCATACTTTTTTTTATTTTAAAAAGTCCTAATTTGAAGTGTTTTACTGCCTCAGGTCCTTTGTTTAAAAAGTTATTTATTTTGCGGACTAAAATGCCCTTAGACCCATAGTTGCTTTCCAACCTCACACCGGAGACCTTGAACTGACAAACCTTTGAGTAGAGAGCGAGAGGAAGATATATAGAAAGCGAATCGCTCTATGCTTAAAGCATTCTTTGCACATTAATTGTCGGAGACGGAGACGGCTCTTTGCACATTAATTGTCAGAGACGGAGACGGATCTCGCTAGAAAGGTGTTGATCAACAAGATCAAAGCCATGAAACCAGATCTAGTTTCGGTGGTAGCATTCTCGTGTCGGAAACGATGTCGTTTCTGCAACCTGTTTCATCTTTTTCGGCACAATGTGGAACCAGATCGTACAAAGCCCCGTCCAAAATGTCATACAGCCGAGCAGTAGGTGATGGTGAAATAGGTTCCTGTGCTGTCTCCTATACAAGCCATAAATGGTTGCACGAGGTTCAGATTTCAAGGTTTATTGGTTTTTTTTTTTTAATTATTATTTTAACTTTTGCTTTTTGTATGAAATTATTAGGTGTCGTAAATATATATAGAATCTAATTGACATTTTCAACTTAAAGTTTTGATTAGAGTTGTGCACAAAACAAAGGTGGACTGATCGATCAATGCGAAAAATAGAGAGAGGTCGTTGGACTGATCTTCATCTTGCTGGACTGATCTTCATCGGACCTAGTGCATTGGCCACTGATGAGAAGTTACTGGCGGCAATAATTCTTTCTCTGTGCTCCTCTCTCTTCTTTTTCAATCAAGAAGTTACTAGCAGCAACAACTTCTTTTTGTATTTTTTGTGGATTAAATTTTTTTTTGGTGGACGGAAAAGTCTCTTTCTTCTTCTTCTATTAATTAGATTGTAAGAAAAAAAAGTTTTTTTAATTAATTTTTTGTTTGGTTGATTGGAAAATATAAGAAAAAGGTTTTTTTTTTTTTTTTTGGGCGTATTGACCTGCATTTTCCAGCGTAGTGCCCCGCATTGGCATAATGATCTGTGTTTCCAGCGTGGGGAACTAACGCAGGTCACTATGGGGTGTGACGTAGTGAACTCGGGGGTTGGGGGTGTAGGTGGCGTTGAAGGTTGTTAGAAAGGAGGGGTATTTTTGTCCAATTCACGCCAAAATGACTTTTGAAAAGAAAAATCTGTTGAGATGACTTTGGCATGAAAGTCTTCTAAATGAGGACTTTTAGCCAAATTCTCATTTTATATAAACCAGCTTCCAGTTGGTTTGAAAAAAAAAAACTATGTTTACGCCTTATTTTCTAAACATGATTGAATTGATTTGTAGAAAAAATAAACTTACTAAACAATACTGAATAAAAACCAGGTACGCGTATCCTCAGCTGGCCAGCTTTTTAAGTTTGCCAAACAGCCCCAAAGGTTCATGATAAGCCCAAGACTGAATGGGATAGGAACTACACCCATCAATAATTGTGATATTTTTATATTGAATTTAATCCATCAGGATCTAATTAATATGATTAAAAAAATTTAACTACTTATTATAATTTTTTTAACATTTTTAAAATTTTCTAACATAGTATAATTTTTGTATTTTTAAAAATAAACGAGATAGCGGGTTGGGTTCCAATACTTGGTAGTTTTTGTCTTTTCGACCCACCCGAATTCAACAAGCTCAAGAAAGTAAAAACTCAATAATATTTCTAAATTTTCTCTCTCTTCATAAGGATCACCTTTTGCTTAAATAGCCCGTAAAAAAAGATTTTAAAAAAGCTTAGGCTCCATTACATTATCTTTTTCTAAAATCACTTTTGAATATCAAAATTCAACTTGATCTAAAAAATGGGATGGTAAACACTTCTAGACAAGTTTGGGAATGATGAGATGATTGGCAAATTTTTATACTAGAAATGATTGTGGCAAAAGTTCAGGGATCCTAATTTTTGCCAAAATCACTTTTAGTATGAAAATTTTGATATGTGAAGATATGATTTTAACCTAATTCTAAATGATCATTTAAGATCCAGTTCTTAATTAAATTAATTTTAGGTCCACTCACCATTTTCTCACATGATATGTATTTTGAAAAACTAACAGTTGGATTAGATAATCTTCTTATGTATGTTATGTCATGTCTGCCAAAAATCATAGTAATTCGGCTATCGGTTTTCAAATACATTTCATGAAACACTCTAACAGCATTATTTACTGTTGGATGCTGTAATAATTATTTAACAATTTCTATTTTGAAAACCAACCGGAATTGGATCACTGTGATTTTTGGCAAACATGACATACATAAGAAGATTATCTAATCCAATGGTCGGTTTTCAAAATACACATCTTAATGGTAAATGAACCTTAAATTAAGGTTCAAGACCAGTCCTTACTTGATCATTTCTGTTGATATATATATATATATATATATATATATATATATAATTTTAATAATTTTAGAAAAAAAGTTGAGGCAAATGGGGCCATATAAAAAAACAAAAAAACGAAAAAACAAAAATAAAATCAAGATAGAAAGAAAATTACATTCTTATCACTATTTTTTTTTTCTTAACATACCTTTATTGTAGCTATCTCATCCTATGAGTTGGAAAATTTGAACCTAAAACCTCTCTCTTGCTCCTAAAATCTCTTTTGCTCGTTAAATTTTATTTATGATGATTATATATATATATATATAGGGTCATGTTTCCCTTACACCCTATTTTGACACCTATGTTTACACCTCGTTTTCAAATATCATTGTAGGTCGAATATTGTGAGAAACCGACTGTTAGATTAGATACTTATATTATATTTGTCATTTATGAAAAAATTGGAGTGATCCAATGGTTAGTTTTTTAAAAATATCATTGTGAATAACTATTATTTTTTTTATTAATAAAAAACATTATAGTTTTTATAGTGATATTTCTTAAAATCTAACCGTTGGATCACTATGATTTTTGGCATACATGACATGCATAAGAAAGGTATCGAATCCAACGGTCGATTCGTCAAAATATTTATCATAGGTAGTGTTTTGAAAACGAGATATAAACATAGGTGTCAAAATAGGGTGTAAGGGGAACGTGACCCATATATATATATATATATATATATGTTCTAGTGAGCATATGCGCACTTTAAGTTACTGTCAAGAGGAAAGGCTTCATAACAACAACAATACTAAATGCCCGTTTGGATTAACTTTTTCTAGAATCATTTTTGGAATTTAAAATTTAGCTTGATAGGATATATGGCAAAATTTTCATACTAATAGTAATTGTGGCAAAAGTTAGGAGACTCCAACTTTTATCACAATCACTTTTAGTATGAAAATTTTGTACGTGAAGACATGATTTGAATATATAACTTTAAAGAAATATGTGAAGAAATAGTTATCAAAATTGATTCTAGCAAAAATTAACGCAAACATTCCTTAATTTAATTCGAATGATTTTGTTGTATCTTACATAAACCTGGTTTTGGATTTGCTGTTGACCACCCTTTTGATCAACGCGGTATTGATCAATTTAGTGTGGACAAGCTGGCACTTAGGGATGGCAACGGGGTGGGGCGGATTTTCCACTCCCCCGTCCCTGTCCCCGATTATAAAACAATTCCCTATTTTCGTCCCGTACCCTGACTAGGTATGTAATTCTATCCCCATCCTCGTCCATCCTTGTCTCCATATCCCCATAGGAGCGGGGAATCCTCGTCCCCGCCCTGCCGCCCCACCATTTCAATAACAAATTCAAAACATAATGCACTAAATGTTCTTTCAAGAGGGTTTAAACCCATTACCTCCACTAAAAAGCTTGTATTTCAAGAGTCTAAACTACTAAATCGCATGTTGATTGTGTTATACTTTTAAAATAAATAATTTTCAACAACTCTTGATTGTAATATACTTTTAACATAAATAATCTTTCAACGATTCCTTCAAATAGATAAGATATTCCACTTTTATACATTATGCATGCCCAAAATCACATTGATTCAATAGCTAATTTTTCAAAATATGAATTATGAATTATAAAAAAATTGTAACAATTTTTCGATAGTTTTTTTTTTTTTTTAATTAATCATTTGATTAATGTGATTTTTTTATATATATGATGTGTAATGTGTACACACATATAATTTAATCCAATTGTTAGTTTATCAAAATACATATTCTATAATGGTTTTACAAACCATATGTCTAACTATGGATAAGGTGGCGTGTGTAGGACCAATTGTAGAAAAGATTTTGAAAACTTGACCTTTAGATTAAATACAATTGTTATTAATTTCATATACGCAAAAAATCATAGTGATCTAACGATCAGTTTAGAACAAATGTACATGAAAAATTATAATATTTTAATTCTTCAAAATGTCACAATTTTTATCTAAATAGTTTAATAACCGTTGGATCGTTTATATTTTTGGCGAGTATGTAATTTATAAAAAGTACATCTAACCCAAAGGTCAGTTTTTCAAAATCTATTTTGTGTTTTCCCCTACAGGCTGTAAACTATAGAGGTCACCTTACACAAATAACATAGTTGTGTAAAGTGCAACTTATAACAACATTGTTCTCGTCATCCTGAATAAAGACAGAGCTTGAATAATTGAATAGAAAAATAATGTTAACCAACTCAGCACAATAAGGGAGACTTGACTTATTACATTAGAAATATATAAGAATTGATAGAAAATGTTAGATTGTTAGTGAGATTTGTGAGATGGGAGAAAATCAAGTAACCAACATTAGTAAAAAATAGTTAAAAATGTTAAAATTGATGAGAGAGACATAAAAGTTAAGAGGTCATTAATAATTTAAATTTTATATTATATATAATAGAATATATAAAATATAATTTATGAATCATATAAAATTATATGTTTTAAATATAAAATTTATATAAGCAAGGATGTAGAATCCCCGCGGGATGGGGATAAATAGGCGGGGGATGGGGTAACGGGGCGGGGTATTATAAACTCGTCTTCGTCCCATACCCTAGTGGGGTAAATACTTTTAACCCCATCTCTGTCCGATACCTCAAAAAATTCAAAAATAACCCGCTCCTATTGGGGCAAAGCGGGATGGTCTCCGCGGGAATGTGGCAAATTCTCATTCCAACTGACACTAATAAGTTATAATTAATAGAAAAGCCTTATATCTGAGCTAATTTTAGAAATAAAAAAAAAATATAGAAATATTAATAGACCTTCATATGGTCAGTGGTAAAACAAATATGACAACAAAGGATAAACAAAAATAAAAATAAAAAAAGGAAAAAAAATATACGAGAGCTTAAATTTTTAGTCAATGTGAGATAGATGTTTAAATATGACAACAAAGGAACAAAAAAAAAAAAAAAAAAGGGCATTCTTGGAGTTTGAGCTTCCAAAGAAGGGTAAGTTTGAGAAGTGGGAACTTGAAACCAATGGCCAAGCTGGAAGCATGGCTTTCTTTGAGTGAAACAAGAGCAAAGGATGTCTTGCAAAAGAGCTTTAGAAAGTCATATTGGCATCAAAATCAAGCGTGTCTGCCGCAAGTACCATTCCAACCCATGCCATGTGGTCTACATGTGCATCCCCTACTATTCTGGCGAACATGCATATATATATATATATATATATTATATGTATTATATATGGACTTAGCTTTTTAGCTAATGTAAAATGGATGTTTTAAAAATCAGCTGTTGAATGAAATATTGTTCCTATACATGACATGGATGTCAAAAATCATAGTGATTTGACAGTTAGTTTTTAAAATATAAACGGTTAAAAACTATGACAGTATATAGCGATCACAATTTTTTACAGACTATAATTTAGAAATCGACCGTCAGCTCACTGTAAGTTTTGGTATGCATGACATACATTGAAAGAATATCTAATCCAATGATTCACGGAATCACGATAGATTTTTCAGAATTTCTAACTTACATTAACTAAAAAATTAAATCCTCATATAAGTTTTCATAAAAAAATTAATATATATATATATATATATATATAGGGATGGGTTCACCTAACACCTTATTTTGACACCCCTAAATAACACCCTCCATCAACTATTGGATCAAACTCAATCCAAGGGCAATAATATAAGCTGACTTTAAGTGCAATTAAAACAACCCTCTCTCTCTCTACTTATACTCACGCCCATTAACAAAAAAGACCATCTGACTTCTCACTCTCTCTCTCTCTCTCTCTCTACCAGCACACCACACCATACCCGTCCCTCTCAAACACGGCCATACAAAATCAAATTTTGCATAAATATTTCATAGTTACACACTTACCATCAAGCTAGCTATTATTTGAGTTGTATAAATATATTGCACTTTGAATATTAAATTATGTAAAACTTTTAATATTTAACTATCAGCAACCTAGATTTAGTGATGGACCGATCTGACCAAAAAAGATGAATTAAATTAGACCGACTAACCCAACACTCAACCAAGTAATATGGTTTCAAGATGGCATTTGGACGAGCTAAATCACAGGTTCAATTCTTGTCCATTGTAATTGTATATAAAAAATCAAAATCAAAATAACTATAGAAGAAGAAGATAAGCATTCGGAGGAAAGAGCAAATTCCATGTCGAGAGGATGATTCCAAGCAGAAGTAACGGACAAGTCGGAAATCCAAAGACATCACAATGCATAGGGACCTAGTCGCAGTTGCTATGCATGGGGAGGACCAAGAGTTCCATTAGCTCCCTAATAATTAAAGGACATTGACATTGAAATTTGAAGATTCCTTAGCAAGAAGCAGTTGATTTTGCGCCTTTGATTTCCCTCTTTTTCTCCTTAGAATCCATCAACCGTGGCATTTGTATAAGTTCTTCAAAATATTTCCAACGAAGCGAAAATTAAAAACTTCCTTCTACCTTTTCCCTTGACTTTTTCGGATCCAAATAGAGGCTTAAAGCCAATACCATCAGTTGCAGCCATATTTGAGATAGGGTAGAGAGAGAGAGTGAGTTAAGAGTCAGAGGGTGTTTTTTGTGAATGGTGTGTGGGTAGAGAGAGAGAGAGAGAGTGAGAAGTCAGGTGGTCTTTTTTGTGAATGGGCATGAGTATAGAGAAGTAGAGAGAGAGAGAGGGTTGCTTTAATTGCACTTAAAGTCAGCTTATATTATTGCTATTGGATTGAGTTTGATCCAATGGTTGATGAGGGGTGTTATTTAGGGGTGTCAAAATAGGGTGTTAGATGAACCCATCCCATATATATATATATATATATATATATATATATATATCAAGAATATAATGAAAAAATATACAAGGAATAAAAAAAAGCGCAACCCACATGTTCTTCTATTAAATTCATGCTGGTGGACCTCCTCTAAGAATATGACCCTTCCCGTACAAAATTAAAAGTACCCATTAGTATTTAATGAATGAACCAAAGATTCTTAGTGACATTCCGTCAATGATATCACGCCACGTCATGGTTCCTAGAGAGAAGTTGTCACATGTTGTCTCGTGTTGGGTACGGTGGTGCGAGTTTTTAACCAATCGTTGATGCTGTCACCGACGGCTTGTTTTGTCAAGTTGCTTATTAAGATTATAAAAAATAATGGCCAGTTAAATAAGAAGCAAGTCTTACAATATTCATTTGATCAAATAATTCTTAATGTTTGAAAAATGAAATTAGTGGTTAACCTAGTGGTCTCAAAATGGACGGGCCGTCCATTTGGCCCGCTGATCGGTCCAATAACTAATGGACTGGGCTAAGGATTTTTGTCCAATGGGCCGAGCTGATCCAAGCTCGATAAGCAACCCGAACTGATACGCTAGCCCAATATGATCTGATCCGCCCATCAGCCCGTTTGGCCCGGTTTGATTGGCTCCGTCCCCGACTAATCTAATAGCTTTTAAAATACTTGCATTTTTATTTTACACTTTTGCCCCTCTAACAGTCATAAAACGACTAATTTTTAGGAGTATATTTTGTCTTTTGGCAAATGGGTGGGGCTATTTACAGCCCACCTTTTACTAAAGGCGGCCCATTTTCTAAATACAACCCTCCCATTTGTATTTTTACTAAAGGCAGCACAATAAAATTTTAATTAAATATACCCATTTTACCCTTTACTAAATACAACACATTACATAATAGAAATACTATAAGCAACTCATATTACCCCCAACACCATATTACTCCAACACCAAACCTAAAACATATTACCCCCAATACTTTTGTCTTAGGGTTGTTTGTATATTATTAGTAAACATTATATTTGGATTAAACATGCTTCAAAATATGAAAAGTAGTACTTTATAACCATTATGGTGTGATGGTGTTACGAAAAAAACCCATATTTCGATTGAAAAAAAAAAAAAAAAACTGTGTTCGTGTTCGCATTCGGCCTGGTAAGGCCAAATATTAAGCTTTAGTATTCGGTAAGCCAACACCGAATGTGATGATTTAGTATTCGGTAAGCCAACACCAAATATGAAGCTTTAATATTCGACACTTAGGGGGCGTTTGGTTGCCTGTAATGTCATGTAATTTAATTGACTGTAAAGTAGATTACAGTGTAATTTGATTACATTGGTAATTTAAATTACATTCCAAATTACATCCCACTTGTTTGAATGAGTAGAGAATGTGAAGTCAGATTACATTACATTACCCAGAAATGCGTTTGGATAGCCATGTAATTTAATTGACTATAAAGTAGATTACATTACATATCCAGAATAACATTACATTACCTAGAAATGCGTTTGGATAGCCATGTAATTTAATTGATTGTAAAGTAGATTACATTACATTACTCAGAATACATTGGTTGAAGTCTGCAATCCATTTTACAACATTTCTTCATGATAGATTACACCCGTAAAGTGGATTACATCCGCTCCATAACGCGCCCAACATGATCTAAGTTATGTAATGTAATTTGAGATTACATTACATAGCACTTTACACCCAACCAAACGCCCCCTTACATATTCGGCATTAGCTTACCGAATATTATAGCTTCATATTCGGTGTTGTCTTACCGAATACTAAATCATCACATTCGGTGTTGGCTTACCGAATACTAAAGCTTAATATTCGGCCTTACCAGGCCGAATGCGAACACGAACACGAACACAGTTTTTTTTTTTTTCTATTTTCCGATCGAAATATGAATTTTTTTTCGTAACACCATCACACTACAATGGTTATAGAGTGCTACTTTTCATGTTTTGAAGCATGTTTAATCCAAATATAATGTTTATCAATAATATACAAACAAACCTAAAATGAAAGTTTTGGGGTAATATGTTTTAGTTGGGGGTATTGGGAGCTGAGGTTTTTTTTTTCGTTTGTCGCTGTGGTTGCCGCAGTCTTTTGTTGTCATGGCTGCGGTGGTAGCGTTTGATGGCGGTGGAAGAAGAACATAAAGAAAAAGAAGAAGATGTTGTTGTTTTGAAGAGCTTGGTGATTAAGAGGATTGAGAGTAATGGATTGTATTTAAACTTGGGGCATTTATGGTATATTAAAACTTTTGTTTTGTCTTGTAATGGGTTGCCTAAAGATTAGTGGGCTGTAGTTAGAAAAGGGTAATATAGACCCAATAAAAATTTTAAATGGGTTGCCTTTAGTAAAATGGTGGGCTGTAAATAGCCCCACCCTTGGCAAATATCAATCTATAAATAAATCACCTCCCCATTTATCCTCACATCAGCAATCAAGCATTTGAGCTCAAATGTTCTTCAAGCTCTCTAAATCATCACCCACAGAATCTCAAATCTTTTTGGCAAATACTAGCATTATTCAAGCTCTCTGAATCATAACCCCGCTGAACATCAAACCCTTTCTCAAGTCTCACTGTCTTAGTCTCTCAGTCTTTCTCTCTCACTGCAAGTCTTAAAAAAAAAAAAAAACCACAGTCCAATCATTGCCGGCCTACGGCCTACCAATACACAGTCACCGGACAGAGTTCGTCAGCGACACTGCAGCAGTTTTCAGGCTTATTCAAACCAGAAAGGCAGAAAAAAAAATTCAGTTACAAACTTGCGGAAAATCTACAATGGCACAATCGTTGGACACAGTTTCCCGCCGATCCACAGTTGCTGATCTACTGCTAGTAGCCTTCGCCGATCCACAGTCATTGATCCATTGCTAGTAGCCTTCGCTGATCCACAGTCATTGATCCACTACCGGTCGCCTTCGCCGATCCACAGTCGTTGGTCCATTGCCAGTCACCTCCGCCGATCCACAGTCGCCGATCTACAGTCGTCGGACAGTTTCTCACTGATCCTGTCCATAGTCGTTGATCCACTGCCAGTCGCCACTATCGCTTCCGCCATCCACCGGTATGCCAGTGTGGTAAGAAACCACTCTCTCAATCTCTCTGTTTCTATCAGTCTCTTTCTCTTAGTCTTTCTCTTTATCTTAAGTCATCAATCTCTTAGTCTCTCTCAGTCTTTTTCTCTCTCTCTCTCCCGTCATCTCTCTCTCTCTCGCTCTCTCTCTCTCTCTCTCACATTTTAGTCATTTAAATAGTATATTTGTAAAAAATAATAATTTAAAATCGATTCTCTCTTTTTATTAAATTACTAACCACCGTGCACACGTAATGCATGTGCAATTTCCATTCTTGTTTAACGTAATACGTTTTTAACAAGAGTTTGTTGTTTTTTTTTTTTTCAAGAAAAGGTTGTGATTGGTACTATAAACATATATGTTCGAAATATAACTAATTCAGAAATTGTTTGAATTTTGTTATTAAGAAAATAAATGAAAGATTAATTAAATTAAGTAAATAAATGAGCACATTGATGGTAATTCAGCTCTAATATATATATATATATATATCAATGCATTAGAGTTGAACATAAAATTATTTTTTTTCATGTATCATAATAATTTATGTTGCTTATCTTGGGATGTATTTCAACCATAAAGATATTTTTTCTTCGCAAAAAAATTAGGATACATGAGTTCAAATAAAAAACCAACATATGGGTTAAGTCAATGATTCTCAAATCTCTACAACAAAAATTTAATGTGACCTAACAATAAAGCATTTGCAGTGTATTTTTTTTTTTTTTTTTTTTTTGGGTGAATTTGTTAACTGACGGTTCCTTTCAAACACATAACATCATTTTATGTTTTCAATCAGGATAACACAATAATTGGTATATTGAAAAAATTAGTAGGACATATATTATTAAACTAACATATAGTTAATGGATGGTTGCAATTAAAATACTAACCGACCTGGTGTTGATGTAACCTCTCTTTAGATATTCCACAGTTGATATGTATAATTTTTGTCATAATAACTTTTAGTATGAAAATTTGAAATGTTAACATATATTTTGAAAATAACTCTAAAGATATATGTGAAGAGATAGTTCCAAAAATAATTTTAGAAAAAAAAACCAATACAAACAGGACTTATTTGAAAACAAAAATGCCATTGACTTGCCAAATGTCTCTCTAAACTTCAAAAAATGCTTTAGCGTAAGCCATAGTAGTTCATAGAGTTTTCTAGGAGCTTTTATATATGGAGATTTACATGAAGCTTGATTTATGTCAAGTGGGTATCAGGTCTTGTAATTCTAACATTAATCTCAAAAACTTGTATAGGAAAGTATGCGAGTGCTTATATATTATTGTTGCATTACATATTAGACCATTAGTTTGCAACTTTACATTGCAATAAAGAAAGATATATGAAAGAGAATAATTAAAAATAAAACAATAAATAGAAAAGCATTCCTATTCTTTCTTCTTTTTTTCCCCTCAAAATAATAGAAAAACATTCAAACTCTATTTTGTTATGTAGAATTAGATTTGATTAGGAATATAATTTCAATTTTGTATCATACAATTCCAAATCCATTGGTATATATATAGGAATTGAAATTAGACGCCCTCACACGTGTGCAACAAAATGCCTTTTAAAATTATTATTTTTTGTTGTCTAAGTTAATTTTTTTCATTTAAAAGTGTGTGATTGACTTAACAAATATATATGTTTGAAATTGAATGAATATAACTCTTACTTATGTATTTTCTTAATTTATTTTAGTTGGTAAATATTTTGTATTTTAAATATTCATTACGCATTTTCCATAATAAATCCATAATATTTTTTTGACAAAGTTTTATTAACTTAGACTTTTAGTCGATATTATGCATTATGAGGAAATATTACAAAAAGAAGAAACAATAAAAACACCCAAAAAGAAAATGAAGTTTGAAATTTTTAAAGAGTTTTCCACGTAGCATACAACTTTGAATTGGAGATTTTGAAAAATAAAAATAAAAAACAAAAATTATTATTAATTCTAACCAATCAAAATTGGATAAACTAAACTCATTAACTTTAGGTATGTTTATCTTAATTTTTTTTTTAAAATAATAATAAAAAAAATAAATATTAAAAATTCTAAAAATTTGATTGGAATTTTATTTCATTTCAAAACTTATTTTTGAAGGCAGTAGGTCCCAAGTGCACATAACTACTTTTATAACCATCATTTTTAAATTCAAGTTTCTTGTTTCAATTATTTTTTTATTTTATTTTTTTGTACCACCCATTAATTTTATGACTATTATATTTCATTTCTCCCTCTAACTTTTTAATAAACATCATTTTTGAATTCAAGTTTTTTGTTCAATTATTTCTTTTTTTATTACTTGATTAAATTATCATACATCTTTTTTGTTGCACACGCATATTCAAGGAGGCAGTTACAATTCTGAGAAAGAAACGTGAATTAATAAGAAGTTAGAAGCAGTGACAAATTTTAAAGGTTTAGAAGTTATTGCAGCAAAGTCTAATTTAGGACTAATTTGTGTTTGTTGCTGAAAATTTGAATAAGGATTTTTAATAAATCAATAAGGATATTTTCGGAAAATAAATAAGGCTTTGCTTCTCCCTTCATATATTAGTATAGATGTTAAGTCTGCCTCTCTCTCAATTCTCATTTTAAAATTGCCTCTCTCTCTTTTATTAAATTTTAAAATTGCCTCTCTCATTTATAATTTTTTTTTTTAAATTACATAATATATTTGTAAAAAAAAAAAAAATTTTACTACCATAGAGTTGTTTTATTTTTGTACTATCATAGTATATAGCACAGTTTTTTTTTATGTCATTATTGTTAAATTTTTTTATTTTTTTTTCACTTAAAAAATGAAGCACCATAGGGTAGTTGATCTTCAGGATTGGGGGGTACGGTAGAGATGATGATGAATTTAACACCTTTGAACTTGAGGATGATTCAAATGAACCCACCGCCGTTAGTACTGCTGGGATTACGTCCATTTATTTGGTAATCCTCAGACCTGAGGCACCATAGTTATTTTGTGCATAAGTTACTAAAGTTTGATAGTATCTCGTACATCTTTAGCCATCAGGATGTAATCGGTATTCATTGGCTCTAGTGGGTTATGTATGAAAATAAATGAATGCGAAATAAGGAATCATCACTCTTACTTTGATGAGAGAGAATGTCAGGGTTTGCTTACAAAAATAATTCTCAGTTTGAATTTATGGCAATAGTGATAGGTGAACTGTGAAAGAGTTTCATCGGGTTCATCTTATTGATATTATATTTTGTAGAACATATAATAAGTTGTTAAGATAGGGGTTTGACTTATAACCATACATGATTATCTTAACAGTGACATTTGGGGATGAAGGATTAAGTAACATGAATAGTTCATTTAGTTCTGCTATTCACCCATACCTAGGGTACGTCATGATATGTTGCTAGAGGTCACTCATGACTGGTGAAGGCCTAGTGATAAGTGTTATCATTGCGGGCAAAATTGGAATTGTTCCAATTGAACCATAAATAGAAAGTTTCTATTTTAGAGAACATGAGATGTCTCTGTCCACTACTAGGTTGGGGTGAACCCAAAGGGTCACACACAAAAGGACACAAAAGAGCTCTTTAATTTATGATAGGAGTAAGTTTCTATTTTATGTAACTTGTGTGGTCTCTTTAATTAATTGTTAATTAGGGAGGACCAAGTTGCAAATTAGAAATCCTAGTATTTGCCTATAAATACATAGGGATAAGTGCATGCTAGCACTAAGTCCACTTAACCCTAAAATAGAAGAGAGTCATTCATCAAACCCTAGAGGAGGCCGTGACCTAGTTGCTCCCCTCCCTTGGCCGAATTGCTTATCTCCCTCTCTAGCTTGGTTTTGATCAATTGTTGATCAATTGCAAGGAATTCAAAGAGTCTTAAGGTCGTGTGGATACCTTGGAGGCTTCTTACGCGTTGAAGCTTGGATGCAATTCTAGGTTTCAACCGAAAGGCAATCAAGTAAGTATGTTTAAATTTGTTTAAATATTGTTCTTGATTTATATTCATGATCCTATGCTTGTTATCGTATCTTAGAATGATTTTGATGGTTGGATTCAATTTTATAAAAGTTTTATAGTTTGTCTTCCGCTGCGAATCCTCCTTGATTACATTCTTTCAACGGTGTGGACTCATTACATCGTAGAGATGCGTACGATAAATTGTGCAAAACTAGGAGGGCTATATGTAACTATTGTAAAAAAGATTACATTGATAGCTCAAATGACACAACCCACTTTAAAAGGCATGCTAAGAAATGTGCCGCCTTACATGCTGGTCCATCATACTAAAGACAAACCCAACTTAGTTTTGGTAGTAGTTCTGGTTTAGGGACCTTCTTTTATGATCAAGCCCGAATGAGAGATGGCTTGGCCATGTTCTCTGCTTCTACAGAATTACCATTTACTTTCGCTGCAAATCCTAGATTTGAAGAAATTATTCAAACATTTGTTAATCCCTAATTTCAGTCTGTTTCTAGAAATACCCACAGAAATGATTGTGTAAAACTTTTCAAAAAACAACAAGCTCAATTAATTCAAGATTTTGCTAATTATAATCCCACTATTGCTTGTACTTCTGATACTTGGAATACAATAAATTTTATGAGTTATTTTTTCATTACTGTACATTTTATTGATGGTAATTGGGATTTACAAAAACGAATTATATATTTTCGTCTCTTAAAATATCCACATACTGCCCACATTATTTTTCAGGATATGATGGATGTTTTTAGAGAATATGATATTCAAAATAAAGTATTTAATATTACTTTTGATAATGCCACTGCTAATACTGCATCCATTGATTTGTTTAAATGTCAATTGCATCATCCTCTTGGTTTTCAAAATTTTTACATTAGATGTGCATGTCATATACTTAATTTAACTGTACAAGATGGATTATTATATTTTAAAGA
Organism: Hamamelis virginiana; assembly: GCA_017140935.1. Taxonomy (NCBI): domain Eukaryota; kingdom Viridiplantae; phylum Streptophyta; class Magnoliopsida; order Saxifragales; family Hamamelidaceae; genus Hamamelis; species Hamamelis virginiana. The sequence goes on from JAESVK010000232.1 coordinate 42,109, forward strand.
TATTACGAAAAAAAAAAAAATAGACAAGTTATTATTTTCATTAGATCTTCACCTGCGAGAGTACAAGATTTTCATAACTTTTGTAGAAGCCCTTATGGTCTAAAGGGTAAAAAGTTTGCCACCGATATTGAACATCGGTGGAATACGACGTATCTCATGATAAAATCTTGCAAATCTGATTGTATCACAATCATGTTCTCAACTGATAGTATTACTGTGTTCTCTTATATAATTTTGCATAAGATTTGTACAAATTGGTTAAATTCTCTTTTTCTAGGAAACTGTGCAGATTATATGAATACGAAGTCGTCGCCTGTGAAGCCTTGATTATCATCTCGAATTAAAGAGCATTTCAGAAAGGATCAGCAGCAGCCAATTCAAGTGCGAAAGAACTGCAATGAATCTCTGCATTTGAAAAGCAAAATCACAACATGTCTATCGATAGCCAAAATTTCGCTATCAATAGTCCCTCTATCGATAGCGATATTCCACTATCGATAGACCCTAGGCGGTTGTGGGCTGCCTTGATATTTTGAGATATTTTCGAGGGCAATTTCGTCTTTCACATTTCATTTCTATATATACACGTGTAAAGGCGACTTAAAGAGGGTTCAAGACTTTTGCTCTGAATCATTACTCTGTTATTTTTAATAGACTTCATGTTACAGTTCAATTCTGCTTTTTATTCGGTCAATTACTTTTTCAGCAATTTCTATTTTTCTGCAATTTTTCCTTTAATGCCTGGCTCAATTCTCACTTGAGGATTGTTCTTTACTTATACAGTCTTTACTTTCAGTATTTCAATTTCTGCAATTTTCCCTTTTTAATGCATGGCTCAATTCTCACTTGAGAATTGTTATTTACTTTTACTGTCATTTTCTTTATTTACTTAAGCCATTTTCTTTATTTATTTCTGTCATTTTCTTTATTTATTTCAGTCACTTTTCTTTATTTATTTCTGCCATTTTCTTTATTTATTTCAGTCACTTTTTCCTTATTTCTTCAGTCATTTACTTACTGCTTTTATTTTACTTTTTCCATCCCGTGAACCCTTAGAGCTTGTCATGGATAAAGGATATTCTCCTCCATTGATGTGTAGCTAATACTCCAAGCTTGGGTGAGAATGAAGTTGGATTCTTTATGCAATTCTATTTTATAAACATCCCTTTATTTGTATTATGTGATTGCATAGTTGGGAAGGTTTTACCGCACACTATCGCTAAATATAATATCATATAATTGTACATCTGTGATTGCAATTATATAATTATACAATGGTACTTATTGGTATGAATACAAACCAGCATGCTTTATCCCCAATTAAGGTGGATAGCGATATTCCATTCTTTTCAAGGATAAACCTGCCGGTCCTGTATTCATAATCGTTTTGGGACTTCCTTCTTGTAGTTGGAAGAACCACCATACATAATTACTATATTGAGGATTTTATAATATAAATTGTATAATTGATATTCAATGGGCTTCTCACCCAAGTTACGCTCATTCCCCCAAAGTAATCGCATTTTTAAACCAGTTTTCTTATAATACTGCATTTTCGCTTCGACCCAATTGGAGCATTTTTCACCACCAACTTAAATTGACAATATTCTTTCACTTGAATTAATTCTAAAAAGTCTTTTATTATAAACCTGCATTTCCCAGTGGTTCGACACCCGTGCTCACTAATCGCAATTGAATTGAGATTAACAATCACGCGGTTTTATAAATTTATTAATCTTGATCATTAACAAGGAATAATCTCCCTTGTTTTCAAGTGATCAAATTTTGGCGCCGTTGCCGGGGAAATTACGGTTTATTTAAAAAGAATATTTGGATTTAATTTAAGTCGTAAATATTAATACTGTTAATATTACTTAAGATATATTCTTTTATACTGTTTATATATATTATAATTATTATTTATTATTCATTTTTCTTCTTCCTTTAACTACAGGTTGCTGAAATCAGGAATTGAGAGCTTCACTCCCGCGCGCTTAAAATAACAATTAAAAGCTAAAGCTTAACTGCTCACTTTTTGCTTATTAAATTCCTTGATTATCTGTGGAGACCTCATTTTATGCGGGGTAGAAGGTCGTTGTCCTTAAACGTAATTCCTATAGACTCTGAATTAGAAAGAACTATGAGAGCTGTTAAAGCTTCTCAAAGTCAGTCCAGTGAGTCCGTACCTTTGCATCATTTAGATATGGCTGAATCATCTGCACACACTGTCATATTACCTGCAGCTAATATTCAAGCTCCACAAGGTCTTAAAACTCTTAGGGATCACTTCATGCCCAATAGTTTTAATCCACCCTCCTGTATCCAAATTCCGCACATCGAGAATCTCATCTATAAGATTAAGCATGCTACCATTCAGGTGCTTCCTACGTTTTATGGGTTAGATAGAGAGAACCCATACGACCATTTGCAGGAATTCTTAGGGATTTGTTCGATCATAAGAATTCAGGGTTTCCATCCAGAATCCCTGAAATTGTTTCTATTCCCGTTTCCTTAAAAGATAAGGCCAAACATTGGCTTTGTACTCTCCAAACCCCTGTCCCTATCACTACTTGGGAACAGCTTCAGAAATTATTCCTGTCTAGATTTTACTCTGTTGGTAAAACTCACCAAATGCGACGAGGAATAACAAACTTCGTCCAACATGAACAAGAATCTTTTCATGAAGCCTGGGAGAGAATGAAAGAGCTTCTTAGATTATGCCCCCATCATGATGTACCTAAGTGGCAAATCATAGAGTCTTTCATTAGAGGTTTGACTGAGGGTGACACGCAGACTGTGAAATCTGCATGTGGGGGAGCTATTTTGAGTAAAGGTGAAGATGAGATGTGGGCATTATTTGAAGCATTGAGTGAGGATTCTTTCCACATGGCCTCGATGTCTTTAGGTAACTGTGATGATGCTTTAGTGAAGAAAACACCTCCCAAAAAGGGCGGTATTTATGATGTGGATTCCCAAGTTTTGGCAAACAAACAAGTTGAGGCTCTGTCTCAGAAACTTGACCAATTAATAGCGGCACAAGGGCAGCCTTCAAAAGCCCATGTGAAACTTGTCAACTTGGCATGCAATATTTGCACAGACCCAGCTCACGAGACCCCATATTGTCCTATGGCAGGCCAGTACCCAGAGTTTGTACAAGAGCAGGTTAATGCTGCTCAAGGATATGCACCACCTAGGAATGACCCATATTCCAATACTTACAATCCTGGGTGGAAGACTCACCCAAATTTTCAGCGGTCTAGTCAGCCTAGAGGATCCAATCCTAGTCAGCCTGCAAGACCCACATATAGCAGCAACCCTGTTGTTGTTCAACCCTATAGACCACCACTGATGCAACCCCAGTATTAGAGTCAAGCTGTGACTCAACCACCACCACAACCTCAAAGAACGCCTGGTTTTGAGGAACAAGTCCTAGCTACCCTGAAAAGTCTAGAGGCTTCAGCACAACTCACTCATTCCCATTCCCAATCTATTTCCAAGTTAGAAACCCAAATGGGTCAACTAGCGGCTTCATTTAGTCGCAGAGAGGAAGGAAAATTCCCGAGTCAGGCTGTTGCCAATCCCAAGGGAGCTTTTGTAGCTGAGAGTTCTACTTCTCAGAACCGACAATGTAATGAGGATGTTAAGGCTGTTATAGTCTTGAGAAGTGGGAAAGTGGTAGACAATAAAGTTGGGGAGAAAGAGAGAGAAAAAAATAAAGAGCCTGCAATAGAGTTAGAGTCTGAAGCTTCAAGGGATAACTTTCCCGCAGCATTAGACGATCCGTTGGCATCTTATGTGCCAAAAGCCCCATTCCCATCTGCGCTGATTGCGCCTGAGAGGAGAGCGAAGAAAGGGGCTAGCATGTCAGATATGTTAGAGGTGTTTAAAAGTGTTCATATCCATCTACCTCTATTAGATGCCATTAAACAGATTCCTTCATATGCTAAATTTTTGAAGGAAATGTGCACACAGCAACGCAAGGAGCGTGTTCATCTGTCTAAAACCATAACTCCCGTTGACATAGCAAGTGCTGTGTGTCAATTCCAAGCTCCGATAAAAAGAAAAGATCATGGAACGCCAACTATACCTTGCTTCTTAGGAAGTCATTTCATTGATAGAGCGTTAGTTGATTTTGGTGCGAGTGTGAATATTCTTCCATATTCAGTTTACGCCAAAATGGAGCTTGGGACACTCCAAACCACACCTACGATCCTCCAATTTGCAGATAGGTCCACTAAGGTACCTAGAGGGATACTGCAGGATGTTTTGGTAAAGATAGATTCGTTTGTCTTTTCTGCAGATTTTATCGTCTTAGATACGGAGCCCGTTGATATTACTAGGCCTCAAATCCCTGTTATAATAGGACGACCTCTTCTGGCAACTGCTAATGCAGTCCTTCACTGTAGGACTGGCATAATGAAGGTGTCTTTTGGAAACATGAAAACAAGGCTGCAGGTTTATAGTGCAGCTAATCAACCTCATAACTTTGAGGATTGTTCTTTTGTAGATATCATTGATAAAGTGGTAGAGGAAGCTACACCTTATCTTCTGTCCAAGGACCCGTTAGAAACATGTCTTAATTATTTTGGGTTCGAGGACCATGACCTGGAGCATTCATTCATGGAGGTGAATCTTGTCTTAGATTCTACCTCATCTGTAGAAAAATTGCCCTGGAGACCTAGGGTTAAGCCATTTCCGTCTATTGCCAGTGTCCCTTCCCCCACGTCTTTTGAGTTTCCGCCGCAACTTGAGTTAAAGCCTCTGCCGGCTAATCTCAAGTATGCCTTTTTGGGTAGTAGTGACACCTTGCCTGTCATAATATCATCTTCATTGAATTTAGAACAGGAAGGTAAGCTGTTATCAATTTTGAAAGAGCATAGATTAGCCATAGGATGGTCGGTCGCTGATTTAAAGGGTATAGACCCGTCAATCTGCCAGCACCGTATCCATCTTGAGGAAGGTGCGAATCCTTCTAGAGATGCCCAACGTAAGTTAAACCCGAATATGAAGGAGGTAGTCAAAAAGAAAGTTTTAAAGTTGTTGGATGCGGGTATCATTTACCCAATTTATGATAGTGAGTGGGTTTCCCCTACTCAATTGGTTCCTAAGAAGTCTGGGATTACAGTGATAGCAAATGAGGAGGGTATTCTAGTCCCTACAAGAGCTACCACTGGTTGGAGAGTCTGTATAGACTATAGAAAATTAAATTCCAAGACTAGGAAAGACCACTTCCCACTGCCTTACATTGACCAAATTTTAGAGAGGTTATCTGGGCAGAGTTTCTATTGCTTCTTAGATGGATATTCAGGGTATAACCAAATAGCGGTTTACCCCGAGGATCAGGAGAAAACTACATTTACCTGTCCATTCGAGACATTTGCATTTAGGCGTATGTCTTTTGGCCTATGTAATGCCCCGAGCACGTTCCAAAGATGTATGACTTCTATCTTTACTGATATGATAGGAGAATATTTGGAAGTGTTTATGGATGATTTTTCTATTTTCGGTCCTTCTTTTGATGAATGTCTGTCTAATCTCTCAAAAGTGCTTAAGAGATGCTGTGAGACTAATCTTGTTCTTAGTTGTGAGAAGAGCCATTTTATGGTTCGCGAGGGAATTGTGCTTGGGCATATAGTATCTAGTAGGGGAATAGAGGTTGATAAAGCTAAGGTTGACTTAATTGCAAAATTACCTCCTCCCACTACTGTTAGGCAAATCCGGTCCTTCCTTGGACATGCAGGGTTTTATAGGCGTTTTATTAAAGACTTTAGCAAAATAGCAAAACCAATGTGTAATCTGCTTGCTAAGGATGTAGAGTTTGATTTTGATAAAGCCTGTTTAGAGTCCTTCAATAAGTTGCGTTTAATGTTGACCTCGGCACCTATCATGCGAGCTCCCGATTGGTCACTTCCTTTCGAGCTGATGTGTGATGCCTCTGATTATGCTGTGGGGGCAGTGTTGGGTCAGAGGGTAGATAAGGCCCCATATGTTATATACTATGCAAACAAAACATTGAATGAAGCTCAGTTAAATTACACTACGACTGATAAAGAAATGCTTGCAGTAGTTTTTGCGCTTGATAAATTCCGATCCTATCTTTGGGGATCGAAGACCATTGTGTACTCAGATCATGCCGCCTTGCGGTACCTGCTCTCTAAAAAAGAGACGAAGCCTAAACTGATTAGGTGGATTCTCTTATTACAAGAATTTGACTTTGAGATCAGGGATAAAAAGGGATCTGAGAATGTCGTTGCTGACCACCTTTCTAGGATAGTATTAGAAGAAGAGAGTGACCCCACGCTTATTAGGGATTCTTTCCCTGATGAGCAGCTTTTTGCCATCACTCATTCTACTTTACCTTGGTACGTTCATATAGTGAATTATCATGTCACAGGCCTTGTACCATCTCTTTGGTCGAAACAGGAAAAGGATCGATTCTTTTCTCAGATAAAATTTTATTATTGGGAGGATCCTCTCCTGTTTAGGTACTGTGCTGACCAGGTTATACGTAGGTGTATTTCAGAAGGTGAGATGCAAGACGTTTTGAAGTTCTGCCACACTTTAGCTTGTGGAGGACACTTTAGCGGGAAAAAGACTGCCGCTAAAGTCTTGCAGTGTGGGTTCTACTGGCCCACTTTATTCAAAGATGCATTGGATTTCTGTAAGCCCTGCCAGAATTGCCAGAGAATGGGTTCTATGTCTAGAAGGGATATGATGCCTCTTAACCCTATTTTAATAGTCGAAATTTTCGATGTTTGGGGCATCGACTTCATGGGACCTTTTCCTATTTCGCATGGGTTCGAATACATCCTAGTGGCTGTAGATTACGTGTCTAAATGGATAGAAGCAGTAGCCACTAGGACCAATGACCACAAGGTGGTATTGAAATTCCTTCAAAAGAACATTTTCTCTAGGTTTGGGTTTCCAAGGGCCATCATCAGTGATGGAGGGTCACATTTTAATAATAGACCCTTTGCAACGCTCGTAGCTAAATATTCTATCACTCACAAGGTTGCAACCCCATATCATCCTCAGACTAGCGGGCAAGTGGAGGTTTCGAATAGGGAAATTAAGCATATCCTAGAAAAAACTGTCAGGCCTGATCGTAAGGATTGGTCATTGCGCCTAACTGACGCATTGTGGGCCTATAGGACTGCATTTAAAACCCCTATTGGTATGTCTCCGTACCGTTTAGTCTATGGCAAACCGTGTCACCTCCCTGTCGAGCTAGAACACAAAGCACTTTGGGCTATTAGAAAATTTAATTTTGAAATGAAGGAAGCGGGTTCTCACCGCAAGCTTCAATTAAATGAGCTCGAAGAGATTAGGAATGAGGCTTACGAGAGTTCTAAAATCTCTAAAGCCAAAATGAAAGAGTTTCATGACAGACACATCAATAGAAAATCTTTTGAACCAAATCAGAAGGTGTGGCTGTTTAACTCCAAATTGAGGCTATTTCCTGGTAAGCTTAGATCTCGCTGCGATGGACCCTTTGTAGTGACTAGAGTTACTCCTCACGGTGCTGTTGAAATACAAAATCCTCAAACTGGTTTGTCCTTCTCTGTGAATGGACAAAGGCTTAAGCCATTTATTGAGGGTATAACTGATAGTGAGAGCATTAGGGATGGTTTGGTAATTGAGTCTGTCAGTTTGGAAGACCCAACCTATCATTTTGACTAAAGTGGAATTTCACGTCTGGCTAAAGACGTTAAACTTAGTCCCCCTCACCCCTTTCCCCTAGTTCTTACACACTCGTCTGGTCGTGACATCCTTTCAACATTGAGGACAATGTCTACTTCTAGTTAGGGAGGGTGTGTATATTCTCTTATCTATGATAGATTTATTTATTCATTTTAATTGTTATTTATATAATAATTTATTGTTTCTCATTTTTGTATATATTATACCATTGAATTGTATAGTGATTAT
>JAESVK010000232.1:50047-61169 GCA_017140935.1 Hamamelis virginiana
ACTTGGTTTAATCTTCATACTTAGCAAATTGAATATCTGATAAAAAAACCTGTTATAAGTGGAGACTGACGACAAATAATGCAAATTTTGAACCATTCGATTATTTTTTGGGTCTCAAATATTCATCATATCAATTCAATCCTTGGTTATTGCTTATCTGTTATATCTTGCGTAGATGTTTAATTCATGCGTATATTAGAATGCAAATAACTGGATAATCAGTCGAGAATAAATGTGCAATTTTTGAAAAATGATTTAAGGCCATTTTCTTCGAGTCTTTGTGCCGTGTATATTATTTCTAGAGTATAAGACCCCCGTAGTACCCTATTTTGAGCCCAAATGTTGCCAATTTTTTTCCGATAACTTAGCAGCCATGGGTAACGAGGTGTCTCTTGTACATTTATGGTATAAAATGCATGTGTATAGTGTATTAAAATAAAAAAAATTTAGCCAAATGAAAAATTTTCAAACATTGACCTTCTCTATCGATAGCCCTATTTCGCTATCGATAGGAGCTGTGAATTCAAAAAAATAAAAAACAGCTTCAATGCGCGGCAGAGCAGTGTGACTATCGATAGCGAGATTTCGCTATCGATAGAGAGTGCAAATATCCGCCTGAAAAGGCTTTCCCCCGCGCGAAAACTGTTCATTTCCACCATTTTTTCGCCTGAAAAACTCCATAGCCACCGCACCTCTCCACCTTCCACCTCATTTTCCGGCCATCTCAGGCGTCCGTTTCGCATAAACTTGATTCAGTTGCGATCCTCGCGGCATTCTTAGCATTTCTGACCGATCAGAACGGGTGTTTGCTTTGCTTCATTTTTTTCGCCTTACACCACTTCGGGCACTTCCATTTCGGCAAGCTCAGTTCTTCTCTTCTTTTTTCACCCACATTTTGGTAAGACTTTATCTTAACTCTTTGTACGAACTTTATTTTACATTTGGAATAGAATTTTTTTTTTTTTTATCATTAATACATTGGGTTAGTAAGTTTATACGTGAGAAAATTTTACATCTTGGGTAGTTATCTTGTAGGGTGTGAATAATTAGAGTAGTTGAAATGTGTATATTGTTGGATTGTTTGGCGTGGGGTATGCATCAGAATTATCGTACTACATTCAGAAGTTGTGGTAAAGCCTGGACGTTAGGCTATGCATGAGCATGCATGCTACTGTATGTGTGTTTGGAGGTGTTAATGAATGATGCCTGGATGATAGGCCAGTTCTGAAATTTGGGATGGGTTATAAAGATATCTTGTGGGTACCCACATGCTGTGTGGTTCGTTTGATCCCTTTTGAAAAAATGTTATGATTATCTCTGCAAATTATTCTTAGTGCTGACTGTGGTTCTATCTGCTGCCGTGTGTATGTGATAAAAATTGTACAGAGCTATGGTTCGCCAAAAGACCACTAGCAAGCCCCGTGAGAAGGACGTGGCGTTTCAGGAGCCGGTTCAGAGACCGAGGAGATCTACTGATACGAGCAGGGGCAAGGCCCAGTGCACACAGCCAGATACTTCGGACAGTTCTGAGTCCGACATACCAGCAGTCCCCATTCGTAGACCCTCATTTAGAGGGCAATCATCTGCACAGCCACCAGAGAGTGCGCCTCCAGCTAGTTCACAGTTTGTGGAGGAGGAGTTTATTTTTGAGCACCCTGATATTGGAGAGACTGGCGAGCCTCGCATGACTCGCGAGTTTGAGAGCTGCGCAGAGACCGAGGCTGGGTCGAAGAGATTACCGACCCGTGGAGCTCCGAGACCGTGGCCAGTGATCCTGTCAGCGAAGAACTTCAATGTCGAGCGTTATGTCGACCCGAAAGCCTTCAGATATGAGGGCTTGCTTGTGGAGACCCTACAGGACAGACACCTCAGCACCTGGCTGAGGAAGGGCGCAGGTTATATGGCCAGTGTTGTGCGCCAGTTCTATACATCAGCACACATGGCAGAGGATCAGCCACAGACACTCAGGGCCAAGGTTGGAGGCCGTATTGTCCAGTTCACTCCAGACGACATCGCTACCTACTTGGGGTGCGAGCGTCCACTCACGACAGAGGTGGAGGGCAGTTATTTAGAGCTGACAGAGAGTCAGTGTGCAGATATGGTGTGTGTGGACCGTGAGTTATTCGATGGACTGCACTTCACGACCGGGAACATGCACCCATCTTACGCAGCTATGAATAAGCTGCTCTACTGTAATCTGCGAGCGAGGGGTACTGATTCACAGATCCCCGTGGAGTCTGTGCGGCTGCTGCTAGAGTTCTTGAGCGACCACGAGATGGATATCGCCTTGTTGATCTTCAGCGAGATCCGTACTTTTGTTGCCACGCAGCCACGCAACAACATGCCGTACCCCCATATGATTACCGCTTTTTCCTTGGGTGCGGGTGTTGTATCTGATGAGCCATTGCGATGGGGTGAGGGACCTATTACCCCCACTACGATAGCTAGGAGTATGGCAGCTCGGCCGAAGAGGCCACGTACAGAGCCTACTCCAGCATCTACTTCACAGCCATCAGCGACTCCAGCTCCAACTCCTGCTGCTCCTACTATGCCAGCTGCATCATCGGCCAGCTCTCAGGATTTGTTACTTCAGGTCATTGAGGGGCTGAGATCAGTGATGCAGACTCAGCAGATACAGTCAGCTCAGCTAGACCGTCAGTCCGCACAGCTTGACAGACAGTCTGTACAGATAGAGAGGCACTCTGCTCAGCTTCAGGCTATGTGGAGACGGATGGACGGCGAGCCGATTTCTGAGTCCTACCGCGCGTTATTTTATGAGCCACAGCCTGCTGCTGGATTTAACTTCCCACCTGGGGATGATGAGATGAGGGATGATGCTCAGTCTTGAGCGTGGCTGGTTGTTCTTTTTGGAGTTTTAGTTGTTTCTTTTGTTATAATTTTAAGTTGTTATCAGGGTTAGTATAGGGTATTTAGGATGGTTTAGGGTAGTAACCTTGAACATATTACAAACCATCCTAATTTTGCAGTCCAAAAATTTTCTTCTGTTACAACCAAATACATTACAATCCTATAAAGACCTTAATGATTTCAAAAATTTTGTGCACTATTCTCTTGTGATTACTTGTTTATTTAAGTTTTATTTATGTATGAACTGCATCTTTGCATATATAACTTCGTTATTTCATCTTTCATTGGTCATTTTTTAGAGCTTAATGTATAAGTTTTATACTTGTATATTTCCATTTGGGAACTCCGGGTTACTAACCTTTTCAGAGTGAACATCTTTTGCGAGCGACCACCAGTGAGAATTTGAAGTTGAAACTTATTTAGGGTTAATTCTTGTACTCTTATTGCGATATTTTGATTCTATCAAGTTCATCCTCACTACACATTGAACACCTGCTAATTACCTGTTAAAGATAGCATTTCCTGTATTTAAAATTTTCAATTATGATTATTGATATATCTGTAGATGAAACTCTTGATATATACATAATATTATTTTATCTTTAAAATTCTTTAAACATATAATTCTTTATTCTTTTATGTTTGTGGGTATCATTTCTGCAAACCCTCACGAGACTACACTCGTCCACTAAGGGTAACTTAGTGGTTTAAAAGGCTTGTCGCATATGCTAAATGCAATCGCGATTCCCTGCGAAAGTGGTTTTTTCAATTTCTAGTTTTAATTCATCTTAAGAGTTTAGTTATTTGCTAAGAGACTAGCAAACCCTAAGTTGGGGAGTGTGATTGTATCACAATCATGTTCTCAACTGATGGTATTACTGTGTTCTCTTATATAAATAATTGTATAATAATATCATTTTGCATAAGATTTGTACAAATTGGTTAAATTTTCTTTTTCTAGGAAACTGTGCAGATTATATGAATACGAAGTCGTCGCCTGTGAAGCCTTGATTATCATCTCGAATTAAAGAGCATTTCAGAAAGGATCAGCAGCAGCCAATTCAAGTGCGAAAGAACTGCAATGAATCTCTGCATTTGAAAAGCAAAATCGCAACATGTCTATCGATAGCCAAAATTTCGCTATCAATAGTCCCTCTATCGATAGCGATATTCCGCTATCAATAGACCCTAGGCGGTTGCGGGCTGCCTTGATATTTTGAGATATTTTCGAGGGGAATTTCGTCTTTCACATTTCATTTCTATATATACACGTGTAAAGGCGACTTAAAGAGGGTTCAAGACTTTTGCTCTGAATCATTACTCTGTTATTTTTAATAGACTTCATGTTACAGTTCAATTCTGCTTTTTATTCGGTCAATTACTTTTTCAGCAATTTCTATTTTTCTGCAATTTTTCCTTTAATGCCTGGCTCAATTCTCACTTGAGGATTGTTCTTTACTTATACAGTCTTTACTTTCAGTATTTCAATTTCTTCAATTTTCCCTTTTTAATGCATGGCTCAATTCTCAGTTGAGAATTGTTCTTTACTTTTACTGTCATTTTCTTTATTTACTTAAGCCCTTTTCTTTATTTATTTCTGCCATTTTCTTTATTTATTTCAGTCACTTTTCTTTATTTATTTCTGTCATTTTCTTTATTTATTTCAGTCACTTTTTCCTTATTTCTTCAGTCATTTACTTACTGCTTTTATTTTACTTTTTCCATCCCGTGAACCCTTAGAGCTTATCATGGATAAAGGATATTCTCCTCCATTGATGTGTAGCTAATACTCCAAGCTTGGGTGAGGATGAAGTTGGATTCTTTATGCAATTCTATTTTATAAACATCCCTTTATTTGTATTATGTGATTGCATAGTTGTGAAGGTTTTACCGCGCACTATCGCTAAATATAATATCATATAATTGTACATCTGTGATTGCAATTATATAATTATGCAATGGTACTTATTGGTATGAATACAAACCAGCATGCTTTATCCCCAATTAAGGTGGATAGCGATATTCCATTCTTTTCGAGGATAAACCTGTCGGTCCTGTATTCATAATCTTTTTGGGACTTCTTTCTTGTAGTTGGAAGGACCACCATACATAATTACTATATTGAGGATTTTATAATATAAATTGTATAATTGATATTCAATGGGCTTCTCACCCAAGTTCCGCTCATTCCCCCAAAGTAATCGCATTTTTAAACCAGTTTTCTTATAATACTGCATTTTCGCTTCGACCCAATCGGAGCATTTTTCACCACCAACTTAAATTGACAATATTCTTTCACTTGAATTAATTCTAAAAAGTCTTTTATTATAAACTTGCATTTCCCAGTGGTTCGACACCCGTGCTCACTAATCGCAATTGAATTGAGATTAACAATCATGCGGTTTTATAAATTTATTAATCTTGATCATTAACAAGGAATAATCTCCCTTGTTTTCAAGTGATCAAAATCCCACCAAATAGCAATTTCTGACTTCCTTGATCTTAGAGGTCATCAATCTTGTCACATTAATGAGAATGATTGGGATAAAACCGATCGTTCAATGCAATTTTTAGAAATATTTTACATTGCTACAAACACTTGTTATTATCCTACTTTTGTCTTATTCTTAATAAATTGTATAATATTGCATATCAATTTGATGTACATAGAGATGATCCTATGTTTAAAGATGCATGTGCTGCAATGCAATAATTTTTTTTGAAATATTGGGATAAAATTTCATTATTATATACTTTAGCAGCTATAATGGACCCTAGATATAAATTTGAGGGCGTAGTGTTTGCTTTAAAAGGAATTCATTCAAAATTAAACACTCCTCTTTCATTTGAGATTAATGACCTTAAGGAAAAATTACATAGTATTTATCATACCTATGAATCTAAATATGCAAATAAGGTATCGCTCACATGACTTACAGAAAGTATATGCATCCTTAAATAACGATGGCCAGTAGAATTCACATTGCAAAACTTTCGCTGATGTTTTCTTTGCAGAGAAATGTCCACCACATGCCTCTGAATGACAAAAAGATAGAATCTGATGTTGCTTGTCCTTAAGGATACACCTGCGAATAATTTGATCAGCACAATATTTAAATAAATAAGGACCATCATAAAAGAAATATTTCACTTCAGCGAGAAACTTTCTTTTGTCCTATGAATTCCAATCAGAAGGAATTTGTTATGTAACAAGATAATGTACAATATCCGCAAACCAATGACAAGTAATTAGAGCAAACAGTTGCTCATCCAGGAAATTCTCATAAATTGGTTGGGCATCAAAGGAATCATCAAAGATGATACTCGACAGATGGTCGGCCACTACATTTTCAACTCCCTTCTTATCTTTAATAATGAGATTAAATTCTTGAATGAGAAGAATCTACCTAATGAGTCTAGCCTTAGCATCTTAATTAGTCAAAAGATATTTCAAGGTTGAGTAAATAGTGAAGACTACAATAGGTGTACCAATTACATAGAACCTAAATTTATCCAATGCAAATACCACTTCCAGCAACTCTTTTTCAGTTGTTGTATAATTCATTTGTGCCCCATTTAAAGTCTTGTTAGCGTAGTAAATTACATACGGCTTACCATCCTTTCGTTGTCCCAACACTGCTCCGTATTGTCGCTGGCATCACACATCAATTCATAGGGCAAATTCCAATCTGGTGGTTACATAATTGGAGGAGAAATTAAAGATTCTTTTAATTTTTGAAAAGCTTCCTCACAAACAACAGACCACTCAAATGGAATATCTTTTGATAAAAGATGACCCAAAGGATGTGCAATTGCACTAAAATTTTTAATAAATTGTCTGTAAAAACCTGCGTGCCCAAGAAAAGATCGAATGTCTTTGACACACTTTGGAGAGGGAAGGTTAGCAATCAGCTCAATTTTTGCTTTGTCGACTTCAATGCCCTTTTCAGACACAATGTGCCCCAAAACTATTCCCTATGTCACCATGAAGTGACACTTTTCCAGTTTAAAACTTGGTTCTTTTCCTTGCACTTGATTAGAACCTATTCCAAATTATTCAAACAATCATAAAAAAAGTTACCAAATACATATATCATCCATAAAAACTTCAACAATTCGTTTCACCATGTCACTAAATATTCTCATCATACAGCGCTGAAACGTACCTGGAGCATTGCGGAGTCCGAATGGCATGTTTTTAAATGCAAAAGGTCCAAATGGACATGTGAGTTGCTTTCTCTTGGTCCTCTAAGGCTACTTCAATTTGATTGTACCCAGAGTATCCATCTAAGAAACAATAAAATGCATGTCCAGCCACTCGTTCTAAGATTTGATCAATAAAAGGGAGTGGGAAATGATCATTTCTAGTGTTAGCATTTAGCTTTATATAATCAATGCATACACGCCACCCAGTGGTGATGCGTGTTGGAATTAAATCCCTTATCATTTTTTACTACAATGACTCTTGACTTTTTTGGCACAACATGGATGGGGCTTACCCATTTACTATCAGTAATAGGATAAATGATACCTGTTGGCCCAAAATATACTCTAGAGGGGGGGGGTGAATAGAGTATAGGCAAATAAAAAATACTTACAAAAATGGGATACAATAATTTTGCAAACTTGAAATTGGATAAGTAAAATGCAAGATTGAATATTAACTTAATACAACAAGATATAAAAACATGAACTTAAAGTAAAGAGATTGAGTTAGAGAATCAAACACAAGGTTTTAACGTGGTTTGGTCTCCGCCTACATCCACACTTCAAGAACTCCGTCAAGAGGGTTAATCCACTATGCAACTCCCTCAAGGTGGAGAAACTTTTACAACTTGTCTTCTTTCAATGTGGAAGACAACTCACCCACAAGAGTTCTCACAAAACCCTTACAAAACTCACAATACAAGAGATTGAATATTGAATGATACAATGAATGCTTCTCAAAGCTGATTTGTAATCAATACAAGAGTACAATAACTTCTCAAAAGATCAAATGGATGAAGCACAAGAGTATTTAATCAATGAGAAGAGTGAATAATGAATGTTTGAGAGTAATGAGTGTAACACAAAAGATTTAATCACTTGGTAAACAATAAATGAACACCAACCTTCAATATATAGCCAACCTAAACCCAAATGACCGTTTGAAACCCTAGAAGTCGGATTAGGAAGGTTTTAGGGTGGTTGGGGAACATTTAATGCTTGAATGACTAGTTTAGGAAAGAGCCGTTTTGAAGTTGCAGAACCCTTAGTCGACTAATACAAGCTTGTTAGTCGACTAACAAGGCATTTTCAAAGGTATTTTTCATTCTCGGGCTCGGTTAGTCGACTAGGACAAGCTTGTTAGTCGACTAGCTAAGCAAAAACCATAAAGAACAAAAACTGGGTTTGTTAGTCGACTAGAACAAGGAGGGTTAGTCGACTAGCAACTTAAAAACATTTGGGAAATTTTAATCCGGGATCGGTTAGCCGACTAGGACAGGGGGTATTAGTCGACTAGTAAAATTGAAACCAAAACATAGCTATTGACCTTACATTAGTCGACTAGCAAGAGCGGGTTAGTCGACTAAGAAACCATTAGTCGACTAGTCAAGGGTGATTAGTCGACTAACTTAGAATTTTCATAAACATTGCTTCTGTACTCCAATTAGTCGACTAGGACTAGATGGGTTAGTCGACTAGTGAAGTTGCAAAGGCAATAATTCAAAATTTCTAAGTCAAAATCAACACTAAATACTTTAACACATTAACTAAGTGTTTCAAAACATTTTTGGTCAATTTTGAAAGAAAATTGAGCATGAATGCTAATGCACAATGAGATGAAAAATATTTCTCTTGAGCTTTACACAATTGATCATGAGAGAAGTCTTACAAAGAGTTCCTAAAGTATATGTAGATCAACTTGACTTCAATTTGGTCCTTTGACACTTGTAGTTTATCACCATGAGCTTTGATTTGAATAAATAGCACTTGGAATACTTGATGAATGTTGATGTAGACTTCCAAAGACAATCTATGGATATAAAACACTCAACCATTTGTTAGAAGAGAAGTATGGTTTAGTTATCATCAAAATAAGGTCAAGGACCTTAGGGCTAACAATACCTACATCCAGCCATTTCAAAATCTCCTTTCTCACTACATCTTTCATGATGAGGTTCAATTTTCTTTGGGGCTGACGGGATGGTTTGACATTTTCCTCTAAATAAATGTAATGGGTGCAAAGAGTTAGGCTTATTTCCTTGAGGTCAGCTATGGTCCATCCTAAAGCACTTTTGTGATTTCTAAGCACCTCTAACAATTTGGTTTCTTGGTCTGTCTCTAAATGTGAAAATATAACCACAGGAAAAGTCTCACCACTACCTAAAAAGGCATACTTAAGGTCAGCCAGAAGCGGCTTCAATTCTAACTTTGGTGGTGCAATTGTAGATGGTAATAATTTTGTATCAGATGGAGGCAACTCCTCAAATCGAGGAATCCAACCATTTACCTCCATAACTTCTTCAACATTTACAACTGAAAAAATTAATCCCATATCACGATTAACACTTACCTCATCATCTTGTTGACTTACCAAACGTGCCTCTATGGGATCAGAAATAGAAGAAATGTCTCATTGTTGTTGGATGACAGTATCAATCAATTCACTTGCTGCACATCTTCCTTACCACCATCATCTTCCATTTGTCGGCATACATTGAAAATGTTCAAATTAACAGTTATATTTCCAAAAGATAATGTCATAATACCATTTTGGCAATGGATAATAGCATTTGATGTGGCCAAGAATGGTCTTCCTAAAATGATTGGAATATGTACGTGTACCCACATTAGCTACAAGCTGAGTCTTCAACACGACAAAATCCATAGGGTAATAAAAATTATTCACTTGCACAATTACATCTTTCACCAAACCTCTAGGCCGTTTAACACTATGGTCTGCTAGTTGGAGAGTGATAGAAGTAGGTTGCAGTTCTCTTAGACCCAATTGTTGATATACAGAATAAGGGACTAAGTTAACACTATCCCCAAAATCAATTAATACATGTTCTATTCTTTGGTCTCCCATGACAATGGGGATTGTGGGGCACCCTGGATCTTTGAGCTTGGGTAGAGTATTGGCCTTAAGAATTGAATTGGCCAACTCAGTCATAAATGCATCTTTAGGAACATTTGTCTTTCTTTTCTGAGTGCACAAGTCCTTCAGAAATTTTGCATAGGATGGCACTCGCTTGATTGCTTCCAACAAAGGGAAATTGATCTTCACCTGCTTAAACAATTCAAGAAATTCAGAGTTATCAGTCACTTTTTTTTGGCTTAGCCTGTGTGGAAAAGGTGCTGAGGAGTATAAGCTTTTTTAGTTTTTTTTTTTTTCTGGCTCAATTTCTTTCTCCTTTCCCTTTAAACTATCAAGCACAACTTTAGGTATCACTGCTTTTTACATCCCCTGTTGATTGCTGATGTAAATCTACAATAATTTCTTTTTGAAAATTTTTAGGCTGTATGGTTTTATTAACAATTTTTCCACTTCGCAAAGTAGTGATTGCCTTTGCTTACTCGCAATTGCCATCACTTGTTCCAGCGACATCAACATTGTTTTGTCCTTGTGTTGCCTGATAAGATTGGACTGGACTGGAAATTTACCCTATTCCTGTTGCAAAGCACCTATAGAAGAATTCAATTTAGAAATTTGAATTCGTAATTCATTCAAAGACAGTGTATGTTGCTGTACAATATTACGAAGTTCAGTGTTTGTTGTGCTCTAACTCTGCATGAATTGATTGAACATGGCTTCCATATTTCTCTTATATGGAGGTTGATATGGAGCCTGATTGAACTGACTCTGTTGTGGCACAAAATTAGCATTAGGGTTCTGTTAAAACCCCTGTGTCGAAGGAGTTTGGTATATTGGAACATTTCCCTGAAAATTTGATGGTTGCCCAGAGGGTAGAATCCCTATTGCTGTGGGGGAGGAAAAGATTGTGGGGCTCCTTGAGAAGGGCCTGCATTGCTATCATTTTTCCATTTAAAAATGGGATGGTTTTTCCAATTTGAGTTATAAGTTTCACTATATGGAAAATTTTGAGTTTTTTGTTGTGGTGCTTGATTTATGGCATTAATGCTGGCTTGGTCTGCACATGATTCTTTAAATGTGGGATAAGAGGGACACTCATCAAGAGAATGCGCTTGTATATCACACAGACTATATATATATATATATATATATATATATATATATATATATATATAT
>JAESVK010000232.1:67049-94233 GCA_017140935.1 Hamamelis virginiana
TATATATATATATATATATATATATATATATATATATATATATATAATTTTAGTCATGTAAGCCTTGACTAAAAAGCCAAGTTCTTATATAAGGAAGTCCTCATAAGAAAATTACTCTATATGTATGACCATGTTTGCTGTTGTGTGTGTATCAACAACCTATAATTGGCCGGCTCATGCATTGAACTTAGCAGTAGGAGCTGGCTGAAAATTAGACAAAAGGTCATGTGTTTTGCCATGCTGATATTTATTGCATAGGTAGCCTTATATTACTATAAACTAAGATACACGGACTCTTCCCTTCTTCACTTCACCCTTGAAGTAGTGAAGTACCCGCACCTGATACTTGGATAATGATAAGGGTACTCCAGCAAGATACTTCAAAATAGTGGAAAATCTATGAAAAATAGATGAATCCGACACTTGGACATGTACACACCCGACACCCTTACCCGAGTCCATGTAACATAGACTATAAATATCGATTTTATTTTAGTATGTAGTTGATGGTTGATAAAAATTATTTGCGTAGCTTGTAAAATATATACTTTAATGGGTTAGCATCTGACCATGGCCACTTAAATCTTCTAATATCATGGCTCCCTGCTACTGGGACCTATAGGACACTTGGACTTTACCATATATATTTTGAGGCTAACATAAGGTAGCCTTGTATTACTATAAATATCAATTTTATGTTAGTATGTAGTTGATGGTAGGTAAAAATTCTTTGCCTAGATTAATTGTTAAATATTTTAATGGGTTATCTGACCAATGACCATGGCCACTTAAATCTTATAATATTATGGCTCACTGCTACTGGGACCTATAGTATATTTGGACTTTATCATATATATTATGAGTCTCAAATAGTAGTTAGAATTTGTATATAAAAATAAATAAATTACTAAAATGTGTAAAAAATATTGGTATGGTTCTCCGATAGTGATGAGTTTCATATACCCTTGATGAGATTTTAAATATATACTAGGAGGGGTACACATGCTCCGCACGTGTGAGTGATGCCCAGTGTACGGTTGTCTTTAGAAGAGACTTTTGTGGAGTGCAAGTTTACACATGGCTATTTGTTAGAGTATTGAAGAATGGTATCTAACAAAATATTTAATTTGAAGAGACTAATATAATAGCCAACCTACACATAATACATGCACTATTTTACCTGTCAGTTATCCATGAATACGTATAAATAAAGACATGGCTCAAGTTACTGAACAGAGAAGGTTACCTTCTTGTTGACAGGAACAGGAACAGAACCCAAATGAATAAAGAATCCTTGGCACAATTTTATATTAAGTATAGAAAACACCAAGCATTCTCTGAATCATGAACTTCATGTTATGTGCTTATTCAAATTACCCGGATTTCCAAAGTAGTGCCTCCAATGAACTAACTCATTATGATCACTATTTCATCACTTAACCCATGATCTCGAAAGGCCATCCTGAAAAATTCAATGGAGAAAGCACAAATAACTGAAACTGGCTAATAGCTAGACACACAAATCCTACATCCTGAAAAAAAATGGATAATGATAAATAAAAGCATTGCCATGAACACCAATGCTTTATTCCCCTCTAACCAGTGGAAAGCTTGAAGCTCCATAGGTAAATATCAGTATAACATAGAAGTCCAGAAAATACCGTGAAAGGAAAGTGACTCCAGGTTGGTTGGAAATTTTTAGTGACTTTTCTCTGTTTAATATTTCCTCAAAACATTCTCTCAACTGAATCGTTATCATTTGTAGAACAATTTTTTATGTTGTACTTCTCTTGCTAATTTGCAAGATAAGGTTCACTGACTATAAATGAAAATAATACCTACATACTCAGCATAGATGATTGTCAAATGTAAACCATATATAAAAGATCAGTTTAAGATACATACTTATTATTAAAAGTAAAAATTTAAAGGAAAGACCATTGGATTTCTCAAGAATATATAATATAAAGTCCTGATCTCGTCAGCATATGCTTACATAAGTTATGTAAGCACGAAACCCATAGATAACTGTAGTGCATATTTTGAAAAAACTGACCGTTGGATTAGATACTGTACTTGTGGATGTCTTGCGTGCCAAAAATCATGGCGATCCAATGTTAGAATTTCAAAATATAGCTATGAAAAATTGTGACTACTAAAAACTGTCACAGTTTTTCTCATTGACATTTCTGAGAAACCGACCGTTGGATCACTTTGATTTTTGGCAGACATGACATGCATAAGTATAATATCTAATCCAACGGTCAGTTTTTATGCATATGTATCCCACAATAATCTATGGGCTTCATGCTATATATATAGGAAAATTCTACCATCAGGTACACCTGATGCTGGCTTGCATTAGGTGACCAGGTTTGCACTGTTGGATTTGTTTAAACGGCTAAGATCGTTTCAGCCGTTAACCAAATAGACACGCAGATTTTTTAGTAAACGAAACCCGACCCAGCTGTCTTATTTCAATCCGAAATTAAACAAAATCCATTCGATCGTTTCATATTCCCTCCCCACAATTGCTCCCCCACTCCTCCATGCTATAAACCCAATCGCAAGAAGCTGCTGCTAGTGAAACCTAGAAACTGTAGCTCAGGCACCCTCGCAAACTCTGCCCCCTCTCCCATGACGTTCCACGGCACTAGTTGGGTTACCAGAGCAGCGTCTCGCCGGCGATGACGCATTTTGTTGATTTGAATTTTGAGTTTATACCGTAGGTTCATGCCACGATTTGGGTTTGTGTGCCACGAACTCTCGTTTCTCCGACCATCTCTCGCCGATGAAGAGTTTCAGATGTCCGTTGATCTACTGCGATTGGGGTTTCCAAACAATTATTTAAAGAGTTGCCTGAATGCTTATACTGGATATTTTCCAAAATCTATCCAAAACGGTACCGTTTAGCTTTGCGCAAGTTGAAGTTGCGCCAAAAGGCTTTGCGCAAAGATGAAGTTGCGCCAAGGGATTTGTGCTAGTTAAAGTTGCGGGGTCAGGGTCCAAAGGATTTGCGCAAGATGAAGTTGCCCTTAACGCACCGTTTTGGATATTTTTCACCAATTCTAAAACGCATTGTTTCAGTTTTATAACTTTTTCACCTTTGCGCAACTTGAAGTTGCGCTAAAATTCCTTTGAGTTGCGCTAAAATTCTAAAACACACCGTTTCATATACTTTTTTTCACCTTTGCGCAACTTCAACCCATTTTGGGAATTTCAAAACAGAGAATGAATCAAACCCATTTGTTTTCCTTCTTTCTCTGATCTTTACCAACAACCAAATACATCTATTCTGCATTTTTTTTTTCGTTCACAAATATTGATTAAAAAAGAAACAACACTAACATTTCCATCGGTTCATCTCATTATCCAAAAAAAATTCTTATTGCAATATTCATTTCAATGTAAAATGTCCCAGCTGATTGAGCCGCAGTAAAGATTAAATTTAGATAAAATAACATCACGCAATAAAATGGTTGACTTTGAGAATCACAATAAAATTTATTCTTCGCCCAAAACATAAACAATAAATAATTGAAACTAAACTTACTTCTTCAATGAACTGTGTCAAAAACTGAGATCTGCTTGAACTGTGTCAAAAACTGATATCGGAAGCAGGATGCGCGTCAAAACTTTATTGATTTGCAACTTCGATTCCATATGAAAGAGGGGAGAGCTATGATTTCATTTGGGAGAAGAGAGGTTTCAGTGACTGGAAGTATTAGGTTCAACTACATTGGCATTGGCGAGATGGTATGGGTTAATGGGAAAGAGGAGAGATACAGAGAAGAAGATGAGTGATTTACGAGATGGGATGGGTTAATGGGAAAGAGGAGAGATACGAAGAAGAAGAGGAGTGATTGAGGAGGGAGAAATGGTGCCAAAAATTAATATCCAAGTTATGGAGACAAATCGGGCGGGCACAGACTGCGTGTATGAATTTAATCCCTTTCTAATCTCAGCCTTACATTTAGATCGGACGGATGGAATTGGTCACCTGATGCAAGGCTGCATCAGGTGCACCTGATGCTATCACGACTCTATATATATATATATATATATATATATTCTGACATTGAATCACCGTGATTTTTGGCACATAAGACATCCATAAGTACAGTATCTAATCCAATAGTCATTTTTTCAAAATATGCATCACAAAGTTATCTATGGGCTTCATGTTTACATAACTTATGTTGTAAGCATATGCTGACCATATCATAACATATGTTATATAGAGTCCTTTTCTTATGAGGACGTCCTCACATTCCTAAGAGGATGTCCTCACATTCTTATGTGAGGACTTGGCTTTTTAGCCAATGTAGGATAGATATTTTAAAAAACCGACCGTTGGAATATTCTTCTTATGTATGACATGCATGCCAAAAATCACAGTGATCTGACAATCGGTTTCTAAAATACAGACTGTGAAAAACAATGACAGCGTCTAATAGTCACAGTTTTTCACAGTCTGTATTTTAAAAACCGACCGTCAGATCACTGTGATTTTTGGCATGCATGACATACATTGGAAGAATATCTAATCCAACAGTTGGTTTTCCAAAATTCCCATGACAAAAAAGCCAAGCCCTCACATAAGGAAGTCTACATAAGAAAATTACTATATATATGAATGTATGTATGTATGTATATGTGTGTGTTTGGGTCTATGTCAATGTCTTACAAACCCTCTCAACCATAACATTTAACTTCTGCCAAGCAAGCCAAAAATCACTTCGATGGCATCCCTTTAGGAGTAAGAACTTCAAATTCAGCTAGAAGAGGAAAAACATGAAAAATCATAAAACACTTTATTTTGACACACACATAAAACCCACAAATTGCTCTAAATGAGCATGGTGGCAATCTGTAATAAATTACAAACCTCTAGGAGTAAAACAATATAATGTTACTGCTAATTATTCCTTGAAATGATTGCCAATACTTCTAGTAACTTCACAAACAATATAATGTTAAAAATGAGAGCCAAGGGGCTCTCAACAAGTGACCAAATGATCCTTTATTAGTTAAAAGCCAACTATTCCAAGAAATACAGGAATCTCATTAAAGGATGAGTAGAATTCATGGCCCTGCTAAAAAATGTCTTGTATGGTGCTTCGGTTTGATTGGATCGTCTGCACTATAATATAAGTTACTGTAATATCAAAACAAACTTTTCTTACTAACTCAATTATCCCAAGTTTTAGGGATCAAAAAGGAAAAAGTTGTCACATACTTCATTTTTTCTTTCTTTGTTCTTTTCTTTTCTTTTCTTTTTTTTCCTCCTTTTTGATACTCTTTTAGTATAATTTATTGATAGCAGTGGACCGAGTTATTCAAATAATCTACTCCACTCTGCTTTTATTGGGATGGGTTTGGATAATAGGTAATTAGAATCTGTGAAGGCTCAGGCTTAGGACTATAAAAAGTTCTGAACTCTATGCCTCAGATCAATAATTAAAAAGCTAACCCTTATGTTATGGCAGCCTATAAACCTCATCCAGTTAACTCTTAAATTATTCATATATTTTAGAAACATTCTGAACAATTGTATATTAAAATCAATGCCAATGGGGCTGCCCAAGGCAATCCTGCGTATGCAGCTAACTTGGAGGAGTAATATTAAGGGACCATACCTGCACTTAAAACTTGGATTTGCTATAAATCAAAACCATTTTAAAAATTCAGAATGATGATCTATTGATGGTAGAAGATGTTTATTTAAAAAATTAAAACCATATGCTAGAACACTGTTAACATAAAATACGGCAATCCTTTAACTTCAAGATAATTTAATACAGCTTGTGACGCGTGTAAGAAACCTAGTTAAAAAATATAAGTCATTAACATCAAGCAATGAGCAAGAAGAACAGAAACATAGAGCAGCAGGCAATTTTTTATTTTTTTTTTTCCTGAGCCTAAGAATTTAATAAGAACACCACTTACCTGGCTGAAAATGCGCATAAAGTAGCATAACCCTTTCTCAATAACCAACCTAAGTAACACAGGGAGAAATAATCAAATGCCATAGCAGGCTAATGGATTCAAAACAAGTAAACAATATCAACAGAGAAAATTATGAGATTAAATACAAAACAAAGGCGTAAAAATGAAAAATATAAGCAAAAATACAAAAGCATAACTAAAGAAAGAGCATGTTAAGACCTTTCATCATTCAGAGAGGTAAAGACACAAAAAATAGAATGAAAAATGGCAACAATCAGGAACCACAATTAAACGACAGGAATAAAATTCAATATTTAAGAAGCAAACATGATGCATGATTAAAAATTATTATTATTAATTTTTTAATTCACTCCCCAAGGAAAAGTATATATGAAAAAACCACAAACCACAAATATCGTCACACTGGCTCCATTTTACACATAATAGATTTGTGAGTTAATTGCACTTTTATATCGTGTACGTCGGGGTGTTTTCTAATTTGGTCCCTATACTTTTTTTTTTCTCAATTTCATACCCATACAATTTAAAAATTTTCAATGTAGGAAAAATTGGAGATGGGGGCGGGGGGGTGAAGTAAGTGGACAAAAGGTGACGTGGATTAGGCAATAGTCACATGGATCCTATCTGGCAAACAAGCCAGAGATAAAGGCTCCATTTGAATGAATGAATATGCCATTCAAATGGGTAGCTGGTTAAATGAATGAAGCCTTTGTCTCCAGCCTGTTATCCAGCTAGGATCCACGAGGCTACCGCTTAATCGACGTCAGTTTTCTGTCCACCTACTTCACGCCTGTCTCCAATTTGTCCTTCATTGGAAATTTTTAAATTGTATGGGTTGAAATTGAGAAAAAAAAAGTATAGGGATCAAATTAGAAAACACCCCAAAGTATAGAGTACAAAAGTGCAATTTACCCTAGATTTGTATAACAAGGTAATGGATTCAAAAGAAGTAAAACAGTATCAATGAGAAAAATCATGAAGTGTATCATAAGGCCTTACATGTTGAAAGGTAAAAATACGAAAACTTATAAGGTACAATGACAAAAATATGGAAGAACAATTAAACAAAAGAAATGAAACTCTATATTTAGAAAATAGAGACCATTGATAATTCACAAAATGAAACTCCTCCTACAATGACAAAAATATGGAAGAACAATTAAACAAAAGAAATGAAACTCTATATTTAGAAAATAGAGACCATTGATGATTCACAAAATGGGCGAAAAAGATTGTTGTGTTGTTGGAAACAATTAATCTAATGCTCAGTCACTCTCTCTCCTCCTCCTCCTCCTCCTCCTCCTTCTTCTTCTTCTTCTTTTTTAAAAAAATAAATAAATAAATTCTGACCGTAAAATAGTTTCTGTCAAGGAGAAAATAACATTTGCACGTCTTTTTGAGTCCTGTAAGTATATTTGTGAGGATGTGAAGGCGCAAAAAGCATCGAATTGATTTGATGTCGCAAATAATAGATTTGTTTACCTATAACGAGAAGCGGAGAAAATGTAGGAACGTGACAGGGGGAGAAAAAACAGTGGTTCATGCAAAGAAACTATATATACTAACAAACAATGTAGCTGATTTAAAACCCAACAAATAAATGTCACTATCAGTCCAAGTATATAGGCAACAACAGAGCATCAAACACAGCAGAGAGCCATAAAAAACGTAGCTTCATACCTGAAATCCAAGCAAGCAGAAGAAACAGAACCTAAACAGCAACGATCCCACAAAGCCAAAACAACTAAGCCTCCACAAAGCACTGGAACAAACCTGTGAAGAAAAGGAGACAAGAAGGTAAGGCGCCCTGCAAGTCCCCAACAGCTTGAGCAACACGTGCCAAAATCTCATCCATTCCAACATTGATCCAACAGTAGCGAGTTGTCTCTAAGTTAAGGACGACAAGACAGGGAGGAGTTAAATCCATCCCTTGCACATATGCCAACTGCCAGCTCCAACGAAACAAACCAACCCTCTCTCAACTTCAGCAAATCGGCAAAGAGAAATCGGAAGATTGGTGTCATTAACACTAAAGGTCGTCGTTTTGACAAAAATGAACAGTAAAGTGCAATCAATTCGCTACTCAAAATGCGGATAAACTTATCCCACCTGAGCAACAGAGTTAAAGCACAGCTGTTTTGAGAAACACGTTGGACCGTTTCAAACAAAAAAAACGTCGTTTAAAGGGATCCACAGTAAAAGCATCATTTGGGACGAAATATAGGGATTCATTCCCTCTTACATGACAAGACTATTAGATGAATTTGAAGCCATGAACCTGTACCCTTCCACTGTCTGTAAAGCTAAAGAAATGAAACCTTCTATGGTCCAAAAGCTACACAAAGTTACATAACAGATTCATACAAAGTCTATTACAGAAAAGAAACAGAGATTGGATCAAAATGACATGAGCAACCAGGATAATATTCCTCTGCCAACTAAAGCTTCAAATATAAACACCGAAACTCCAAATTCCATTTTTCTGGCCGTAGATATATAGTACAACTCTCTATCTTTGGCACTCACTGACTGCCATGAGAAGTTAGTAAGAGCATTTTGAAACTTAAATAAGACTCACTAAGACATTTTTTAAAAAAAATTAAAATAAAATCCTTGCGTCTTTGTAAACAATAAGTTACCCGACATATAGAAAGATGCAATAGAATTGTCACAAACTACTCTGCAGTTGGTCGAGAAGCATTTCATTTCCGACAGATTCGTCCTCGTCATTTTCATTGTCATTGTCATCTTCATCTTCAGTTCTTTTCCCAGTCGACAGTTCTTTGCCAGTAAGAGCCCCATTATACAAGCCAATGAGTGACGTATAAGCTTCGTCTTCAAGAAATCCCATTTGGCTCAACAATCCCACCAAAACCTCCTTACTATCTCTGTCAGCTTCTTGTTTGCATAGCTCAAGGAAGGCGGACACATTAACAGGTTTCGGCCTCCAACTCTTTGATCCCTCAGCCGAAAAAGCTTCCTTAAAACAAGACAAAGCCTCAGGAATCCTCTTCTCTCCAATATGCCCTTCTGCTAGAATTTCCCATGTACTTGAATTCGGTTTTCCTCCCTCTTCAACCATATGGTCCAAAAAACCCACAGCTTTCTCCATAATTCCTTCCTTAACATACCAACCCATGAGAAGATTTCCTATTCTAGGGTCGTAAGAAGACTTAACCAAGAGCCATTGCTCATAAATATTTTCTGCTCCTTCAATATCACCTATCCTAACCAAGGAAGCCATAATAGCATGGTATCCCAAATTTGGAATACTGGGGAAATTTGACTTGTAAATGTTCCACACCCGATAAACCTCCTCTTTGTTACCAACACCGCCATATAGACTTAGGAGATAATGATAAGGTATCCGATCCCTGCCTGTGATTCTACTCTCAACCTTCTTCAAGCAGTCTTCGGCTTTTTCGAACTGCCCTTGCTTGATGTACATTGTAGCCATTGTGCTGAATGTAGTCCAGTTTGGATTAATAGTTCTGTCCAGTTTCATCTGTTCAAACACTTGTTCCATCTTTTCTGTAGATCCTTGGGATCCA
The DNA here is from genome assembly GCA_017140935.1 of Hamamelis virginiana. Classification (NCBI taxonomy): domain Eukaryota; kingdom Viridiplantae; phylum Streptophyta; class Magnoliopsida; order Saxifragales; family Hamamelidaceae; genus Hamamelis; species Hamamelis virginiana. The sequence continues at coordinate 76,571 of JAESVK010000232.1, forward strand.
CGTGAAGATAACCAGATGTTGTAGGAATATAAATCTAGTTGTATGTTTTTCTCCATCATCTCTGAAACCATCAATTCGACTTTATCGTACTCTTTGAGGTTCATATATAGAGTCATCATCACATTGAACGGAAGTGGATGCATGGCATAGCCTTTATTTCTCATTTTGTCTATTAAAGATTCTGCCTTCTCTCTCATTTTAGCCTGGACATAGGCATTCAGAAGAGCCCCGTATATTCGCTTATCCTTTAAGGTATCTGGCAAACTCAGGAAGTATTCTTCAGCAGTTGAAATTCCGCGCACTTTGGCAATTAGATCTAATTGAATTGCAGCATCACTAGTGGATAATCTAAACCTCTCCCCTCTGTTGTTCATCCACTCATACACCTGCAGAATGTTTTATATGTTCTTAGCAAATAGTGAGTCAAAACATTGAAAACAATTGAAAGAAATTGAATGACCATAGCTTAAAGATCAGGCTATTTTGCAATATAAAGGGCCCAAAAAGAAAGTTGAAAACTAGAATATAAATATGACACTAAGCACCCAATTATTTTTTCCATGGGCCAATGCCTTTGCATAGAATTAACGCCCTGTTTGGATGGCCAGAATGGAAGGCAGGAATGGAGTTGAATTCCAGCTTATTCCAAAACAGTGTGTTTGGATAAGCCAAGAGACCGGAATGGAATCAAATATCTCAGAATAGGCATTAATATCAATTCAAGTGTGGTATTGTGATTCCAGCCCTTATGTTGGAATGAGAAAAAGATCGAAAGCCCAAACGAATTCGACGCTGCTCTCACCCATATCAAAACACACCTTCTTCCACTCTCTCACCCACAGCCATGGTTGCTAACGGCTGTTGTTGCTATTGCCGGAGAGAATGCCAATGCCGTCCATGACGATCTCTCTCCCTCGTTCCTCTTTCTCTGAAGTAGCAGCAACAAAAGCGTGACATCAGTCTCTCACCCACAGCCATGGTTGCCAATGGCTGTTGTTGCTATTGCCGGAGAGAATGCCGATGCCATCCATGATGATCTCTCTCCCCCGTTCCTCTTTCTCTGAAGTAGCAGCAACAAAGGCGTGACATCAGTCAGTCAGTCATTCAGTCAGTCTGTCTCTCTCTCTCTCTCTCTCTCTCTCTCTCTCTCTTTCTCTGGGCTCAATCTGATGTACATTCTTATCTCTTTGTGTATTATAATAATATAATTACAATATATCAAGGGTTTCATTGGTTTACCCTTTTTTAATCAATTGCTCAACCTTTTCTTTTATTTGATTGGATTTGGTTTGTGCTCAATCTCCTCTAAGATTGAGATTGAGCGCGTCTTCTTTATCCATTTGTATATTATAATATTATAATATATCAATGCTTTATCTTTTTCTTTTAAAATCAATTGATCTTGTTTTCTGAATTTGATTTACCTACACTCCTTCACAATATGCAATGATTTTCATCATCTTTTTGACCAAAAACATTTTCTTAAAAAAAATCCTTTATTGGTGATATTCTTCATCCCTTTTAATAAAACATAAGATTCTTCATCCCAATAATGTTTAAATGATACACTGTTTGAGAGGTTGCTCCATATAAAATCATTAATGATATATAAATAAATTTTACTATTTCATTAATTATTTTAATTCTGTTGCCATCATTAGGAAAGGAGTAAATTTTGAAAAATTACAAAAATTTTAATTTCGTTCCCATCGTTGCCAAACACAAGAAATGGAATGGACAGTCATTCCCACTCTTCGATTCCTGCCGTATCCAAACACTAGAAATGGAATCGAAATCTCATTCTATTCCAGATTACTTCAGAAATGGAATCTAATTCCATTCCACCCTCTTTGATTCCGGCCATCCAAACAAGGACTAAAAGAAAAGCTCCGGTTCCGAATAGAGGATTGCCATATAGGCACATGGGGCCAGAAGGCCCCACCATTAGCATATGTTTCACGGATCCAACTTCATGGTGAGTTGGTGGGGAGTTGTAGGGGAGCAGCGCCCCCCTATCCGTAAAGCTGGGGTTCAGCGCGTGAGCTCCCGACCCAAAATTTTGGCAGGAGTATTATGGTAAGTTCACACTAGTAATACATAGCCTAGTTCTATACAAGTATAGTGAGGGGGCAGCAGTTTTGGACCTCCTTGTAACTTTATTTCTCTCAATCACAATAAAGTCGTAGCAACTCCGTGAGCGTTACCCTAGTTTGAGTGAACCAAGTAAATTTGTTGTTCTTGGTATTCTTGTGTGTTCTTGATCTTTTCTTGTATCTTTTATTTTCGTATCGCACAAATCCTAGGTTAGGTTTTTCCCTAGCAAAATCAAGGGTTGTCAAAAATTGGTTTCAACATCCAGGGTCCTTGGTTGCAGCAATGATATGAATATCTATTCAATCCTTAAGAATAATAAAACTCGAGTTCAATTTCTCTCCAATAGAAAGGATTCACAGATCTTGATTATAGGATCAATAAGTGGATTCCATCAAGGGAAAATCTTTTAAGAGATACTTGACATGGGACTCGTATGAGTAATTTGAATTTTAGGATTTTGAACTAAGCTTTGCAGTACATTCTAATCTTTAGAAGTTTTGATGGTTTAAGAACAAAGTTCATATCATTAAGTGGGTACCATGTTAGGATGAGCTTTAAAAGGCTTCAATGAGTTTTTAGGATTTGGGAGGACTACAATAGGCCTATTTGCAGCAAAAACAAATAAATAAAACATTTCTTTCCCCTTCGGACTTTATTTCATTTGCAGAGTTGATTTTTAGTGAATGTCAATTCTTAAAGTTTTCATTGAAAACCAGTTGGGCACAACAAGTTTTACTAAATTTTGTACTCTGCTTGGTTGTTCAGAGTTTTATTTGACAAATCTAGGGTTTCATTGTAATGCTTAAAAAACAAATAATCAAGGCTAAATCCTTTCAAGCTATTCTCACTTTTGCTTGACTTAAATGTTTGCGTTCTATATATTCAATGAATCACAAATTAATTCTTTTGATTTAAACCTAGTTAAATGCTGTGACTCAATATTTGTGCAGCTTGAATTCTTATTATCTTTTGAGGCGAGTTAAATCAAACACTACAATCTTGTTCAGAGAACTTATTGTAGGCTTTTCTATGCTAATTCGTTATACTCACAAGCTAAACTCATAGTTTATGTCATGACTTGATTTATTTCTTTTACCATGGAGTCCTTGATAAGATGTATAACTCTCAAATTATTAAACATAATCTTGCCAAAGTATACCAAACCAATTTAATTATAACGAGTTTTGTTTCTTAATTATAACTTTTACATAATCCTTTTTTTTTTCCTTTTAAAAGATATAGTGAAAATCATGAGTCCTTTGGCCAAGTGGCACCAAGCTGTCAGCCCTATATGAAATGCCCCAAGATTGAACAATTAAAAAAACAATTTCAACATCTGATTGGAAACAGTAATGTCAAAAAATAAATAAAAGTGGGGGAATATAACATTTAAGGAGACATTATGATGAATCGTACAATTAGCCAACAGGATACTAACTTTGAAAATCCAAATAACTTCCATGAATCTATAGATCTAGATTTTAATAACTTCTAGATTCAGGGCCAAAATAATCAAAGCCAGAAACAATTTATATGCTTAAATGTTTGTTACCCAATAAAACCAGTCATAGCCTCCAGTGTAAAACCATTTACTCCACATACTAGGGGCTGGCTACATGAGATCCTTGTCCATGATTCTACGGCTCTACCCTAGTTGGGATAATGTCTACTGAAGTATTAAACAACCATGTATCAAAACACAACCAAAGACCAAATAAAGCCTCAAATTAGCCTTTCACCTCTAGGGCAAGACTGTACCAATCAGAATCAAATGTACATAAATTCATAAATCAACCTATCAAATCAAACAATTTCAACTAAACATAATAAACAGCCATGAACTAAAGACAACCAAAAGACCAAATAAGAGTTGAAATAAAGATTTACCTCAAAAGCAAGATTGTAAAACAAAAATAAATTAATAAATAAAAATAAAAGTAAATAAATTCAACTAAATATACGAAATACCCAAGAATAAATGCACAAAAACAAGAGTAAATGATTAAATGAAAACCCAAATTTGGTTTTACCACTTGCACAAGATTGTATTCAACAGAATCAAAAGCATATAAATTCATGAAGCAATCCATCAATTCAAACAACAGTTACTAAAACACTGAAATTCATAAACAAAAACACCAAATTAAAAACTAAATCAGGTTACTCCTCAAGAGAAAGCTTGTATATAACAGAACAAATGTACATTAGTTCATAAACAACCCATCAATTTAAACAATTTCAATAAAAAAACCAAATACACATAAAGAAAAACAATCTACCCCCAAAATAATAAAAAATAAAAATAAAAAACGAGCGAAAGAAAGAAAGAAAAACAGAATGGAAAGTACATAAATTCACAATTCACAAAGCAACCAATCAATTCAACAAAATCCAACCAAAAATACCACATGCCCAGATATCAAAATGCAACCAAAAGACTAAATAAAAACCCAAATTGGATTCGACCTAAAGAAAAAGCTTGTATCAAGTAGAATTAAAAGTACATAAAACCATAACCCCATCAAACCAAGCTAATCTATTCAAACAACCTATCAGTTCATAGTTCAAACAAATTCAACTAAAAATACCAAATCCCATACATCAAATACAACCAAAAGACCAAATAAAAGCCCACATTAGGCTACCTCAAGCATATCAAATCATTACCAAAACAGCCATTCCCCATATATCAAGACAGTATCCAAAGACCAGATAAAAACCCAAAATTAGGCTACCTCAAGAGCTTGCTTGAACCGCCTGTACTTCCTCAATTCCTTAACTACCCTACAAAGCTCCCACTTGGTGAACTTCTTCCCCTCCTTCTCCCACTGATTCAACACACTCGCAGAACCCAAGTCAGGGTTCTCCATCAGTGATATTCTCCTGTATATAGCGTTCCATTTCACCATGGGTCTTCTCTCGTAGTCCACAGTTCCATAGCTATGAACCTGAGAGATTGAGCATGTGATTAGGCGGGTATTGTGGTAATTAACAGTTCGAAGAAGAGTAAAATTGGAAAACCCAGATGGAATTGATCGAGAGTAAGAGACGGTTGATGAGAGAGGGACATGGTGGTGTTGCAGAGGAGGTGAAATGGTGGATTGGAGAAGCATTTTTCTCAGAGTTTTGGAGTTGTGTCTAGAGTGTGATACATGGGGGGTTTTTTGGAACCAATCTCCAAAGCTGGTTGTGTTTTGGAGATAAGTTAAGAAAATGACTTAATAGCTGATAGTGTCAAGTTTTATTTCAATACACTCCTTTTTTTTCTTTTTTCTTTTTTCTTTTTATCATTTTATGTACTCATCCCATTTTCTTTTTTAATACTTCTTTTTCTTTTTCTTTTTCCTTTTTTATTAATATTTTGGGGCGTTGGTTTTGAACTTTACTATCTCAAAAAATTTGACCATTCTTTAAAAAAAAAGGATTTTGACTACTATACGGAATAAAATCATGCAACTCCTTTACTTTCCTATATATCCTAATTGCTGGGAGCGGAAATCCCATGAATCTGTGATAGTGCTTATAGATCGTGCCATATAAAAAAAAAAAAAAAAAAAAAATTCCGAATCCTTTATCATAAAGAGATGAATCCGGACCTTTGAAATCTATCTGGATTGATCTCAATGAATCACGAACTGTAAAAAACTGCTCGAGCTCTTCAAGCCTTCTACCATATTCCTCATATGCTAGAACGTGAAGAGAAAGTGGCTCACTTTATACTCTTCTTGTTAGGCGGCTGCCTCTAGGGTTTAGAAATAATATTTCGTCTTCACCTAGAGGCTGCCCAACATGGCATATATATAGGCTACAGTAGGGATTTAAAAGCAAATAAGTTTCGGGCTCCCAATATAAATATTAATAATAATTCAATCCACGAAAGAATTATAATTGCACTCCATTGCTTATTCGAAATTCTATTTCGAACTCTTTGTCATTAAATACTTATTAATATCTCCACGTTAAGATTACAGATACCCATTGATTTAATTAAATTACTGATAATTTTATTTAATCAACATCTGTTAATCTCTTTGAGACATTCCACTTTGTGAAAACCCAAAACCTTTTATCCTTACTTTATTGATTATTGTAAAAAAAAAAAAAAAAACTTTATAAAAATACCCTCCATGTCCCCATCATATAAAAAGATAGTTAAACCATTTTTCTTTCATCTTTCGGCTGAGAAGAAACCTAGAATGGAGATGGTGAGTTCGAGAGAGAGAGTGAACAAAGGAAGTCTAGCTGTGGCCTTGTGAAACTCGTCGTCGACGTCGTCTCGTTGGAAAATGGTAAGCTGGTTAGCTTAGTAGTCTCCTTCATCTTCTTCCATTTTCATCTTTCAAACCCATGTTGTGGGATTTGAGGTTTAAATCATTGTTATCAAACCCGGACCGGACCGGCCTGTTGAACCGGGAACCGGTCCCTTCTCCGGTTGGTTTAACCCACAAAAACCCATTTTTTAAAAAAATCATTCAACCCGGCATTTCAACCGATCAACCCTTTTTTTTAAAAAAAAAAAAAAAAAAATTTAATTTTTTTTAAGAAAATTTTTTTTTTTGAGGTGCTAAAATGGCCAAAATAGTCCCAATATTTTTAAAATATCTTAAAGCCAAGAAGGCTAAAAAGGCAAATTAGTCTTAAAAAATTACAAATAACAAAAAGAAACCAAAGCACCTAATTTAATAATACAATATTCTTATCTTGCATTTTAAAATATATATATAATAAAGATTGATCAATAGTAATTATCAATTTTCAATTTTGATGACTGCACATAAATTCAAATATATGAATTGATTGTATAAACATTTAAAAAAAATTATATTTTGAATCATTTACAGCTTTTATTCTAATAAATAAATAAATAATATATTTATGACATCGCGGTTCAACCCGGCGGTTCAACCGTTGACCCTTAACCCGATAACTTTTCCGGTTTGATGAACGGTCCGGGTTTTAAAACAAAGGTTTAAATCTTAAATCTGTGAAGTATGTAAGTTTTAGGTTGTATTTAGCTTGGTTTGAAAAATGGGTGTTATAAATGGGTTTTCATGGGTTTTTAATTGAAACCTTATGTTTGATCTTGAGTATAAAGCATTGAGTATGCGTAAAGGTGTTGGATCTAGTTGGTTTAAAGTTACTTTGTTGGATTTTATGTGTTGGTGTTGAGTATTTGAGTTGGGGTAAGGATTTGAGGAGTACACATTTCGGATTTCTGGGTTTTGCAGGTCGTTAGTCAACTAATCGACTATGATTAGTCGACTAACTCATCTGGAATTTCGATTTCGGCTACTGACCTCTCATTAGTCGACTAACCATGATGATTAGTCGACTAAGAGTCTCTTAATCGACTAATCAAGGGTGACTAGTCGACTAATGAGGCATTTGCAGCCATTTTGTTTTCTTTTTATTTTCTACATTCGAGGTTCATCCTAAATGAGTTTATATGCATTATTTATCTTCATTTTCATATTTGGAAAGTCAGTGGGAGGACCATTACGTGACCTAGTTTTGCATTTACATATAGGCTCGTCAGAGGCATAACTTTTAAGGTAGGAATATTTATATTCTTACTAATATTGGTAATGGACGTTTTAGGGTTTCCACCCGAGTTACGAAGTACGAGGATTTTATTTATGAACTACCGATGGATATTTCATACTGTTTATATGTATATGATTGTAATGTGGTTGGAATGTGCAAGCATGCCATAATATGTTGAAATGTGATGATAATGTGCCATGAATGATTTATGATTATATTATGTTGAACGAATGTAAGTGAGATCGAGTCATGAGAACACTCCTCTATCATTTGTTATCATGAGATAGAGCCATGAGAACACTCCTCTATCATTTATTATTATGGTGAATGGAAAGAGTCATGAGAACACTCCTCTTTCATAAATGCGTAATTTATGGAATGACACTGGTATCGAGAACATTCCCATGCCAATGTGATTGAAATGTATATTAAATGAATTATGAGCACGCATGCTATTTGTGATGTGAAATATTGACATATTAATTGTGGATACTTGTATAGTTCTTGAACCACATTGATGTTTGTAAAATTACATGATAATGACTTATGCATTTCTATTATCATTGTTAGTTAAGAATGATATTTCTATTGAGCATTCAAACGCTCACAGCTGTCTTTTATACAGCAGATTCTCAAGAAAGTGTAGCAGGATTGCCGGAACAGAGAGTTTTCCTCGCTAGGCTAGGTGGTGTTTTGAGCGTTGATTCTGAAAAATAGACAGTTGTTTACTTTAGACAATTGACTTGGATCTTAGAACTGTTGTATTAATTACCTATGTGTCGGGGATGTTGGCACTAAATATTATGCATTAACTTATCTACGTATTGTACTTGACAAATTAGGGACACGTGTATGAAACATTATTGCATTTCATGCTTGTTATATGTATTATTTGTTATGCCCTAGTTTGAAAATGCGAATGAGCTTATCAGGTTGTATCTCCATTTGACACGTGTTGACCTACTCGGGAGGGTCCTCAGTAGCGTCAGATCAGGGCGTTACAAAATAGTATCAGAGCTCATTAGTAGGTCCAGAATGGGATTCATGCATTGTATGTAGAGGTAAATGATAGGATTGAGGAATAGGAAATAGTTTATGCGTCATACTGATGTGAAGGGTAAAAACATTTTAGGAAGGGTTGGGTCCTACGCAATGATCTTGAATTTGATTGTTTGTGATTTCTTCATATAAGGAGAAATGGCGAACAGAAGAAGTGCACGTCATACTTCTGAGACAGGTGAACCTTCGAATGCTTCCAAAACGTAAGAAGTGGGAGGAGAGGTTCGAAGTCTCCTTCGGGAAATGAATTCATTGTTGAGACGTGTGAATAGATGCAGTTCTCCAGATAATCCAGAAGGGGGGAGGTCTTTAGCGCTAAGAGATTTTCAGAGGCAGAATCCGCCAAACTTTAGAAGAGGTGCTGACCCATTAGAAGCTGACAGATGGCTTGAAGAAGTGCATCAATTATTCGAGACTGTTGGTACTCTTGCAGCTTTTAGGGTGAGTTTTGCTACCAGCTATTTCAGAGCTGACGCTATTAGTTGGTGGGCATCTGTTCGCTTAGACCCAAATAAAAATGTTGCTGCAATGAATTGGAATCAGTTCAGTGAAGTATTCAGAGATAAACATGTGCAACCAACCTTTAGACAAGCTAAAGAGGATGAGTTTTTTATACTACAACAGCGGGATATGACTGTACTGGAATACGAGGCAAAGTTTATGGAATTATCTCGCTATGCTGGTACTCTAATTGCCACAGATTCCGCTAAAGCAAGAAGATTCGAAAGGGGTTTGAGATTCGATATTCGAGACAGAATAGTACCGCTCATGCTCACAACTTATGCTGATGTAACGGAAAGAGCGTATGTCGTGGAGAGAGATAATTTGGAGATGCAGAGAATTCGTGGAAATCACGTGAGAAGACAGAAGGCAGAAAGAGGATCAGGGAGAGGTTCTAGTAGAGGACAGAGTTCTGGGCAAGGCTCGGGACAAGGGGCAATTAGGGACTGGAGCATGTTTTAGTGCAAAGTTTTTCCCAGAGGTTAGGATATGGTCAAGGCTACGTTCAAGGTTATGGGCAAGATGCTAGGAGAAGCCCAGGAGGTTATGGGGCGCAACGAAGAGGTGGAAGAAGAAGCAGAGGCTTAAATAGTGGAACTAGTGTGTGGACCAGCCACTGGGACGGGGCCTTTATGGAGTGAGTCCACATCATCACCGGGCGATGTGATTAGGGGGGTTTAGAAAACAAACAAAACAAAGGAGTCGCCACCTTATTTTTAAGGAATAAGGAAACCATGAAAAATATTTTATTTTTAAAATCAAAACAAAACAAACTCCATTTTCAATGAAAAGACAGTCTACAAACCAGAGTTGGATCCGGGGGCTAGGTTACGACGTGGGAAGCTTCCAAGCTTTCACTTGTAGGCACCCATTTCGCCTTAATTAAAGGACTTATAATTTATTTGAGCTATTTAAATTTCTTATTACAAACAATCCTAAATAATCTAAATCAACTAATAAAATAGTGATATAAGTGCAATAATCTATATTAGTTATATTAATAAAAATATATATATATACAAACAAACCCTAAGAACCTAGAATACCCTACGGGCATCCTAGGGCGGACTTGAGCCCTATTAGCGCCTACATAACTTACTAGTATCACTTAGCAAGTATCAAAGTCCACGTAGTTCGACTACCCTAGGACTCTCCTAATGTAATCGATCACATCATCAAAGGTATTCAACCTAATTCAAGACTCTAACTTCGAGAGTTTTATTCATTTAAAATCATTCATTTGAAATCATTTCCAATTAAAGACTTTCATAAAATCTAAGTGTCCTAAACAATCTTTATCTTTAGAATTCAATTCCAATTAAAAATCTTTTTCAAAGATTTTCAAGAAAACAAATCATATGGGTAGGAATTTCATTCCTAGATAAAAATCTTTAAAACATTTCAAATCTTTTTGAAAATCATTTATTAATCAAACCCCTCATAAAATCATGTTTATTTTATAAACATTACATCAAAATCATTTTTAGAAAATCTCTTGAAGATTGACTCTTAAATTGATTAAAATACTCAAATCTGAGTATGACTTTTACAACAAAGGAAATTCCTAGGGAAGGTCAAGTGACATTCCTAAACCTATGGTCTCTAACTAGCCCTAAAGTTAATCTAAAAACCTAATATACTAATGCAAATGTATGCTGTAATTTAAATAAATCCAAACAAATATACATGAAATTGATCCTAACAATACATGATAATGCTCCTAAATGCATACTAATTAATCTATGTGAACCTAAGCATATTTCTAAGTTGGATTTGGCCTTAAAATAATTTTTAGAAATAATTTAAGGACATAAACAAATCCGGACAGATTTGAATATGAACCTTAAACCACTCCAAAAATTATGAAAACAAAGAATAAAAATTATGAAGATGACCAAGCATGCTTTCTACATGAATATACTATGAAAGTACTATAAAAATCATGCAAAAATATGGCTTAAAAATGTTAATTAAACCACTTTAAAACATATATTCAAATCTGGACAGATTTGAATACATGTTCCAAATAGCTTAAAAAACATTGTTAATCCATAAAAAATGACAAATAAACACCCTAGCTAGCATACAATCTAACATGCTCTACTAAATTACCAAGCAAAACGTATAAAAAAAAAACTAACAAAACATGCTTTAAACAATTATTTTAAACACAATGGGAGGATCTTACCTTCGCACGCTCCCTCGTACACAATTTATATATTCAATCCATCAAATTGATATCAAGTGTTCAAATAATCATAAAAAAAACATAAAAAAAAATGACTCACTACTCATCACATGTCAAGAATACATATTAACACATTCATATCATCATTAATACCATCAATCAAACATTAAGAGATTCAAATAATAATATGAACATATTAACACTTACCCTAGGCATGCTCGCATACATAAAATAACAACAAAGGACTCATCCTAAACATAAAATCATAACAAAAGCTAACCCTAGCATGCTTACTTATATAAAATCATAACGATAACCCTAATCATGCTTACTTACATAGAACCCCAATGAAACTAACCCTAAACATGCTTACTCACATAGAATCATAGCAATACTAACCCTAATCATGCATACTCACATAGAACAACGATAAAACTACTTCTAATCATGCATGCACACATAAAATAACAAGAAAACTAACCCTAACATGCATATATACATAAAGTTATAATAAAACTAATTAACCCATGGCATGCATCCTAACATAAAATCATAAATAGAACTAACAAACCCTAAACATGTATATTGACATAAAATAACAACAAAGCTAACCCTAATCATGTATACTCATACAAAATCATAACAAAGCTAACCCTAATCATGCATACTCACATAAATAAGAAAAAGAAAGACACCTATTCTAACATGCATAATAAACTCATACAAAGTATACTCATACAAAAATGTTTGTATGGAAGATTTACCTATCTTCTTTCTTCTTTGCAAACCTCCTTCAAGTTCCAAGCCTTGAATCCTTCTCCTTCCTTCTCCACCTTAGTTCCCTCCTTCCATGGTGTAAGAATGAAGAACTAAATTTGTAGCCTCCTTCTCAAAACCCTAGAATTCTCTCTCTCATTTCTCTCTCAACTCTATAGTAGTGCATTTATAGAGTTAGGGTTTAAGAACCTTGAATGGTTAGGATTTATTCATCTAAAAACAATCCTAGGGCTTAGAACAACTCTCCCCTAGGTTTGCCAGCTGAAACCCTTCGAATTCATCCCAAAAAAACAAGTCAAATTGGCCAAAACAAGTGGGAAAGTCACAAACCTGCCAAAATTTCAAAATTGGCTCGACCATCCTGATGGCCATCTTAGCTAGGATGGTCACCATGCTGACTTCCCATATTTTTTCCCAAATTTCAAGGGATTTCATATTTTGGCCATATTTTGGTCAAATCTGATTCAAATTCGATGGTTCAGGGCTCAAAACGACCGTGTTTTGATCATTCACATTTTTAGAATGTTTTTGGGTTAAAAATACTTGACCATGGTCAAGGATTTTAGCAAAAAGCTAGCCAATTGACCCGGTTGTGTCAAAATTGATCATGTGACCATTCATTGTTTTGTAAAATTGATCAATTAGGCTTGCACCATTTCTAAAAACATGGTTTTAATATGAAATTGGTACTTGAAAACATGTTTTGAAAATCTTTCATTTTGGTGAAAATAACCAATTCACAGTCGATTTGAACAAAACCCTAATTCAGCTCATTCTTACCAGTGGAATCGATTTTGGGCGAATCTATCCCAACCATTCAAAGGCTCAATTGACGCTTCAAATACACTCCCCACATCCATATAAACCTCATGAGACAATCCGTTTCGAATTCGGAGGTCATGCGGAAATTATACGAGAAAAATGACGAAAATGCCCTTCAAGTCGCAAAAACCCTAATTACCTATCGAGCTCTCATCAGAATGCCATGAAAATTTACAGGGATGTTCTAAAACACCTCAAAAGTCAAATGCAATACAAATGGGTTGATTCCAATCCAAATGTACACATGAAATAATGAATTGTCTTTTTCCTCAGAAAAGGGCAATTTAGGTAATTTGGTCTTTACAAGGCCAATTCCTCACCAAATGATTAGCTGTTCTAGTTAATTATTTGCATGAACATATGGTAGAAATAATTGGTAAAAATGGGGTGTCCACATAGTGGTAGTTCTGGATCATCATGTGGGCGGTCTAGGAATTCGCCTTATCTACGCCCTGGGCAAACTAGTGGTAGGGGAGGAGGATTTGATGAAACTGGGAGGTTGGTATGTTATTCTTGTTGTAATGAGGGACATATTCGCCGTAATTGCCCTTTTTCAATGGACGACACTTTTACTTCTCGAACTCCGCAGTTTCAACAATACCATCTGTACCCTCAGCCTCAAGCATTCCAATTTCCTCAGCAACAATTACAGCAGCAACAGAATTTTCAACGACCTTCTTTTCAGTCAGGACAGTTTCGTCCTTATGCTCCTAATCCAAGGCCAATGCAACAACCTCAGTCATGGCAGTCATCACATCAGGCTTCATCGAGTCGTCAATTGCCGAATCATCAGACTAGAGGTAGAGGTCAAGGTCAAAACGCCGTAGGACGAGCGTATGTTATGGTTCCTCCTAATGTAGGACACATCAATGAGGTGGTTGAGGGTATGTTTTCTTTTTATAATTCTTGGGTTCGGGTGTTATTCGACTCGGGTTCTACGCATTCTTTTATAGATGTGAATTGTGCTCTCTATTTGGGATTGTCGTTTCAGCCTTTGGGCTATTCCTTGAGCGTGTCTACGCTAGTAGGAATGGATGTCGAGGTGGAATTGATTTGTCGATCTTGTGTTGTAGCCATAGAAGGGCGTAAGTTGTACGCAGATCTTATAGCGCTACCTTTGTTTGGTTATGATGTTATCCTAAAGATGGATTGGTTGGCCAGTTATAGGGCTTTGGTAGATTGTTTCTGAAAAAGGATGATGCTCTTTCTGCCTGACGGAGATAAAGTATGCTATGTTGGGGAAAGAGGTGGATCTACTCTGTTTCCCCATAGCAAGAAGAGCTTTAGACGATCTCAAGCTTGTGTTTTCATTAATGCACTAGCTTCTTTGGACTTGGGTGATTATGATTCAACAAGTCTTGTGGGTATGCCTGTGGTAAGGGAATATCTTGATGTCTTTCCAGATGAGTTACCAGGTTTACTACCTCATCGGGAAGTGGATTTTTCAATAGAGGTTTATCCTAGTACTGATTCTATTCATCTCCCTTCCTACAAAATGGCGCTAGTGGAAATGAAAGTATTAAAGACTCAGCTAGAAGAGTTAGAAGCTAAATGGTTTATTAGAAATAGTTATTCAACTTGGAGCTCTCCCGTGCTTTTCGTAAAGAAGAAAGATGGTTCTTTGAGATTGTGTGTAGGTCACAGGAAGCTGAACGGGGTTATCGTAAAGAATCGCTATCCCCTTTCTCGCATAGATGAGTTGTTTGATCAGTGGAAGGATTCGTGTTACTTCTCTAAGATCGATCTAAGATCAGACTATCATCAACTTCGGGTTAGAGAATAAGATATACCTAAGACTGCATTCAACACTCGCTATGGTTTGTATGAATTTTTAGTCATGCCTTTCGGTCTGACTAATGCCCCAGCCGCATTCATGGACTTAATGAATAGAGTGTTCCGTCCTTACCTCGATAAGTTCGTAGTAGTATTCGTGGATGATATCCTCGTGTACTCAAAATCAAAAAGGGAACACGCTTCTCATCTTTACACTGTCCTGCAACAATTAAGGGATCATCAACTTTATGCAAAGAATGATAAATATGAATTTTGGTTGAATAAAGTAAAATGGGCATGTGATTTCTCGGGAAGGCATTTCTGTGGATCCTTCTAAAGTGGAAGCGGTATTGAATTGGGAGAGACCTAAGAACGCTGCTGAGATTCATAGTTTCTTAGGACTAGCAGGGTATTATCGTCGTTTTATTCAAGATTTCTCTCGTGTTGCAGCACCTATGACTCGACTTACTAGAAAAGGTGTAGTGTATGATTGGAATGAAGCGTGTGAAGTCGCTTTTCGGGAATTATAGCAAATGTTAACTTCAGCACCAGTTCTAGTGGGACCAGCTAGTGGAATGGGATAAACAATTTACTGTGATGCCTCACGCCAAGGTTTAGGATGCGTCTTAATGCAAAGTGGTAGGGTTGTTGCCTATGGTTCAAGGCAGTTAAAACCTCATGAATTGAATTATGAGCACGCATGATATAGGTAGTTGTTTACTTTAGACAGTTGACTTGGATCTTAAAACTGTTGTATTAATTACCTATGTGTCAGGGATGTTGGCACTAAATATTATGCATTAACTTATTTACGTATTGTACTTGACGAATCAGGGACACATGTATGAAACATTATTGCATTTCATGCTTGTTATATGTATTATTCGTTATGCCCTAGTATGGAAATGCGAATGAGGTTATCAGGTTGTATCTCCATTTGACACGTGTTGACCTACCCGGGAGGGTCCTCAGTAGCGTCAAATCGGGGTGTTACACACTTAACTTATTTGATATGTTGGATACAAAATCCACCTACAGGGTTTGACATAATCAAAACTTATAAGCATCCTCAAGGAAGTATCATCAATCCATATTACAGGACGTGGATTTCGTTAATAATTAATATACATCATATGCTTAATGTCGTTACCCAACTCACCGAGTTTATTGACCCATAGAAGATCTCACTCTCTATGAATCAAGATAACAAATACTAAGTGTATGTACATATTAAATATTTCGGGATTCATAAGCATTCATAATAACCATGAGGTATTAATTGTTTAATATGTCAGTATAAAACAATTACCCCAAAACAGTCACTTTCAATACACACTAGTGTACTAGCACAAGAAGCCGGAACTAAACTGTTCCCCATAGTCAAGACAGACCTACTGAAATCTTGTGCTACAATATTACCGATAGTGTGTCCAGTTCCATCTCAGACTGTGAACAAGAAGCTTATATTCTACAAAAACTAATATCTGATCCTCTGTGTGTAAGTCGAACTCTACACACCAGATCATCTACTATGTAGAATAAAAGATACACATGCATAACATTAAAAGATAATATAATGCAAACATAGCTCATACAGATTCTCATTTAAAATGCAATATCAGAATTCATTAATGAATAAATACTATGGTCTATTACATAAAAGCATGGCTTTTAGTATATATCCCCAATACTAGGGAGCCTATTATCCCCTCCCATCCAAAAAGGGGCATTTCTGTCCAGTTTGACGATTGTGCAATACTAAGTAAAATCCAACAGATGGTATTGGGCCACGTTTTTAAATAATAGGTTTGTCCTCGAGGACCCCAACCAACTGGTAAAGTTGGCAAATAAAGAAAATTCTTGTCAATGCTAGTAGATAGTCGGTTGGGTGAGATGTATTTTTTATAAATATTATGTCTAAAAAATTACAGTAATTTGATGGTCAATTTTTGAAAAATGTCACGGTGAAAACTGTAACTTTTTTATTTTTCAAATTGCCACCATAACAAGTTATTTCACTAACTGACCATTAGATTACTGTGATTATTGGCAAATATAACATACTAAATAGTGTGAAGAATTAACATCTATACTTTCCTTAAAAAGAAAAAAAGACCAAATATATTCTAAATAGAGGAAAAATAAATAAAGGAAAAAGACCAAATGTACTTGACAAGAGATTTGAACTAATATCCATTTATTAATTGGCTTTCAAAATAACTCAACAGGAAAAAGACCTTGACTCAATTAAAAGCAAAATAAAAATCACAAATCAGCATTCCAAACTCTGCAACAAATTAAATTAATCACACAAGGGGCATCGATTCATCAACATCAGAAGAAGCCTTCTCCTCCTCATCAACCAACACATCATCAGTTGTACTGAAAACTGCATGAACCAAAATAATAGGTATCCCAGCAGCTAGAGTCACAGCAAGATGGAGAGCAGCACGCGTGAGGATGAGCTCAACCCCCGTCGCAATAGCTAGCAAAGCCAGCACAAGTCGTTTGTCAATGAGTTTATGGACCACAAATGAATTAGGTAGTGCGCGTAACAAGAACAAGTAAAGGCATGTCACTTCTCGCATGATAACCAAGTATGTTAAAGAGACCTTACGCTTTGGGATGAGGCTTATGAAGAGTGAGAAATAGAAAATAAGCGTAATATAATCCGAAAGATGTCAAGTTTTTTATGATTCGGACAGTGGTGGCTTCTGGGCTTGAAGGGATGTTAAAGGGGAATAGGATCTCGATGCCGTTATGGGTCTTTCGGATTAAGCCCTTTGGTTCATTGGTTTGATCCGTGGGGGCTGGTGGTGTGGTGCTGGATGGCCTGCGCATGGTGGTTGCAAACGTACTAGCCATTTCAGAATTAGAGGCTGTATGTATATGTGAATAAGAGAGA
>JAESVK010000232.1:114233-126325 GCA_017140935.1 Hamamelis virginiana
ATTCATCCCTTACCAGTAAAATGGGTGGAAAACCAATTTGAAGACGAACCCTTGAGAATCCATTCACAGTAAATAAACACTTGAAGCCATCAATCTCAGAGTGCTCGCTGTTAAAGATAAGAAAAGATTGGAATCATAGTGACCAAAAATTTTAAATTCTTATTTACCATGTGTAAACAAGCATCAACATATATAGAGAGAAGCAGCATCATGTTCTACTTGGCAAAAGTAGAATCAAAACCAAACCAAACCCCCCCTCCCCCACCCTCACCTCTCCCTATGACACAAGGTCTATGATCCAAGCCATAATTGCACCTCAATGGCTTTAAAGTACACTACAAAAACAGAATGCATTCTTTTCATTTGTAACACAAAAAACGAATTCATAATCTTTAAATTTCCATCTAGCAAAGACATAAACACATAATTTATTACTAATAAAAAATTCATTTCTTCTTCTACTGTTCTTTAAATTCTAAAGATAGTTATTGGAATCCAAAGGGATCAGGCTAGAAGGTTAAAGAAGTATATATCAATTTCACCAACTGTAAGAAGAATAATATAAAAATGAGCATAAGAGACAAAAGTAACACTGAGCGTTAAAACGGCTAGAAAAGAGTGTAAATCACCACCATCATTCTTTTGCTCTTAAATTTAATTTTCATCTAATATTAGAATCAAATTTTAATCTGTACAGAATCTCTACATATCACAGAGGAATAAGCATTTTGATGGTCATTGAGTCCCTATGCACAACATCTCAATTCAAACAACTCTATTAATTATTAGTGATATTTGAACTCATTTGCTGTCTTTTAACTGTATTTATGTCCTCTTTGTTAACAAAACATATAGTATTAGATCAAAGCAAGAAAAAGGAGCATAACAATTCAGATTTTGGGATGATTTTGCAGAATGGTATACACTCATTATCACATGTGTAAATATAAAATACACAAGATTTGAAATTTGTATAAAATTTTGACATATCGAATGTATCAACCTACTATTCAGAACTTGTCATCATTTCAACAAATATTTTCAATCCCGTGTATGACTGAGAGCGAGCATGATATAGCTTGTAAGTGACTGTGACAAAGAGTTTGCACTTTGACAAGCAATTTTGCCCTTGCAAATTTTGTCTTATTGTAGTACACGATTGTCATCATAATACTTCAACTGCATGCTTTTCCTCACGAGTGGTATGTGAGATGGTGGGAGTAAAGATGTGTTCCCCAAAAAACACCTCTTCACCTGGCAAGTTTTGACACAAAGGCTGCTTGTTTAAAAGAAAGCAAGGGAAATGGTGGAAACTCACTTTATAAGATAGGTGAAATTCCTCCTGCAAAATTCCTCCAGTGCTATCCCTTCTTCTTTAGAATACCTGCATTATGGAATAATCTAACTAAAACTAATAAACCAGGAATCCAGACTGTAAAAACTATTGAAACATGAAAGAAAAACTTCATAGAAGACACTCAAAATTTTGAAAAACATATTACAAATGGAACCATAGCTATCTGAATTCTTTAGAATAGCTCCATACTTGATACTTTTTGCAAACAGCAAAAACCATCATTGCATGAACATCATCATAATAAATTAATGTAACAAGAACGATCTCATTTTAGCCTTTTCTTTTTCTTCTTCTTCTTCTTTTCCTACAACATCATTGTGGTTCACTTTGTTTTGAGGTCTCCATGTCGAAACACTTCATATTAAATAAGAAAAAGTGGTAGAAGGAACATTAACCTTCAATCAAATGAAATTAAATATTCAAAAGAAAGAGGGAAACTAGATGCAGTCTCTATTGAAGCCTACTGAAGTTACTTACTGTAGTTACTGTTATTTTTGTTATTTGCTGTCTTTTAATTCATTGTAGCTTTACTTTTATTCATGTTAATTAGTTAGCTTCAATTAGAAGCCTATAAATAGCTTGTAGGTAGTTAGACAAGTAGTTTTGATGTCATTTTACTTGAAATTCCAGATCTGAACAGATCATTCTTTCTCTGTTCTCAGTCCTCTCTGTAATTCCAACACTTGTTGTTCAAATTTAATGCAATTCTCTTCAATTTCTTGGTGGTTCTAAGCTTTATTGACATCATTTGGTACCAGAGCACGTTTTGATCCAATTTCCCACTGATTTTGAACATTTGAGCCCCAACTTCCTTGATATATTTACTTCCAGCCAAAACCCTAGAATAAGAGAACTATGTGTCGGCACCTTTAATACACCATTTTTGGTGAATCCCTTGGCGTTCAAAGCTTTGATACAACTTTATTAATTGATTCATCCAGGAGAAACAAGTGCAACTGTTGGTTGAACCATTTCTTCAAGAATCTAGATGTGAGAGTTGAAATAGCACTGCTATTGACAGTCGGCACCTCAGATTCACTTGTTTCTAGTGATTTCTTGCAATTAGAAGCTTAGAAAGCATACTGGAAGTTCTCGACTCCTACTCGAGCATGGATCGCAGCTGATTGTTGGTGATTCTATCGCATTACAAGCTTTGATTCAGCCATAGCATTGATCGATTTCCCTGGAGGATCCATCACAGCTGAAAGATTAATAAACTAAGTAAGTTGTTCTTGAATTTGAGAAAGTTTGATTGCACTGTGATCACTTGCTTGGGGTTTGTGAGTCATTTTGAATCTGCTTGGCTCAATATTTGAAGTTTCTTGTGTTTGATTGCTTGATTTCTTGTTGCTGGTGCGAGGAACTAGCTACTGTGCTGCTGCTGCTGATTAAAAATCTGATTCGAAATCTGACACTGCTAATAATTGAATTATATTGTGCTGCTTTGGATCAATTTTATTGTTGATGTTCGAGCTGCTGGTCTGATTATTGTGAATTGATTAAAATACTGCTGACTTATTAAATTTGGTTGCTGAAAATGGCACAAAGAGGGAGAGGAAGAAGAGGTAGAGAGGTAGGGGAAATCAAATGAATCTTGGTGAAGGAATTGGTGCTATTCTCCAGTGGAAAAAGACAATAGGCAGCATCAAAATCACGGCTGAGACAAATGACCGCCCTTATGGTGATGGAACAACATATGCAACCTCCTAGTGAGATTAGTGATGAGTCCAAGGACTCTCGCAGTAAATCTGAGAATCCATTTGGGATTCCTCAAAGGAGGAGACAATATGTTGAAAGGCAAGAGCCCAGACTTGAATACGACATCCAGATTGAGATTCTGGAGTTCCAAGGAAGTCTCAATCAGGATGAACTTGTTGATTGGTCGAATACTCTTTAGAGAGTATTTGATTATTATGAGTTTATGAAGTGAGGAAGGTGAAATTTGTGGAATTCGCTTCGAAGGAAGAGCATTTGCTTGGTAAGAGCAATTGGAAACATTCCCCAAAGAAGTGGCAAAGGAAAGTTTAAAGATTAGGAGATTTCTTCCATTCAATTACATGCAAACTCTTTATAAGAATTAGCATAACCTTAGACAAAGTGGAAGTGTTGATGAGTAAACTAGAGCCTTTCATCAAGTTGTGTCCAAAGTTGATTTGAATGAGAGTGAGGAGCAAATGGTGGCTAGGTACTTGGGTGGTCTGAAGCCATCAATTCAAGATGTACTTGGGTTACATACATTATGGAGTGTTTTAGAGGCCTACAATAGAGCTTTGCTTGTTGAGAAATAACAAAATAGATCTTCAAAGTTCGGATAGAATATGCAGTCTGAAAAGACACCTATTTCAGTCCCTAAACAGCCTAATTTTAATCATTTTGGAGGTGGAAAACAGCCAGTGTGAGTTGTAGTTTCTATTTTATATAGTTTATATTTAATGAGTAGTTTCTATTCTCTTATATTAGGGTTTTTAGCTTCTCTTATAAATATAGGCTTGTACTTTTTTTATTTTTAAGATTGAATAAGATTTATAGCATCATACGTTACTTTTCTCTTATTTCTAAGAATCTAACATGGTATCAGAGCCATCATGAAAGCCTAAGGCTTTCATGGACCTATGAGTAGCAGTTTCTCCTACGTAGCAAGTCCCTCTTCTTCACAGACAACTCTGCACCTCCAGAATTCTCTCTCTGAATACAAGCTCTCTCTCCTCACAGCCTGGTGTCTGACTCACGACACTTGCTACTCTTCTCTCTCTGTTTTGGCCCTAAAGTTTCTGCTCTCTCTGTTTCCAGCCCCTACAGACTCATAATCTCTGTATTTGGCAAGCTGCTCTTCTCTCCTCTTTCTAAGTATATATTTGGCACTCCCCAGAACTAGGCCACTGCTGTGGCACTTTCCAGACCCCAGTCCTCTCTCTTATTCTCTACTTCTCTATTCTGGGCTCTCTTCTTTTGGCCAGAACTCATCTGTAAACCTCTTATTAATTTTTTTTCTATTCGGTTGCTGAATTATCTTCAGTTCTCTTGGTTTTTCAACTCTCTTTTTCCCTCATTTTCTCTCAAAACACCTTTTCCCTTCTCTGGTTACATTGATATCTCTCTTGTCCTTTGTGATTTCGGCTCCCCTCCTGTTGCAATAACTCTGTTGCACTAGCTCTGATACAGCTCCTTTCTCCCTCTGTCAGCATCAGCAAGGACCTCTCTTTCCTTTGCCAACACAGCCAACCTCTTACCCATCAGTTTCTTGGCAACTCTAGACTTCTTTCTCTGTCTTGGCAGTCTTGGAACCCCTAGCCAGCATTCTTGGCACCTGCACCACTTTCTTTCGCGTTATTTTGGTCTCTTAAACTAACAGACAGCAAAATCTCTCTCTCTCTCTCTCTCTCTCTCTCTCTCTGCAACCTATTGCTGCCCATTCTTTTTCTAGATAGAGACGATCCTTCTTTTTCTTAATTTTTCTTGGTTTTCTCTGCATCGGCACCCCACAGACCCTTCTCTACCAATTTCAGTCCCTGCTACTTCTGTATTTCACTCTCTCGGCAAGTTTTCAGTC
Organism: Hamamelis virginiana; assembly: GCA_017140935.1. Lineage (NCBI taxonomy): Eukaryota > Viridiplantae > Streptophyta > Magnoliopsida > Saxifragales > Hamamelidaceae > Hamamelis > Hamamelis virginiana. The sequence goes on from JAESVK010000232.1 coordinate 119,141, forward strand.
TTTCGTTTTGTTTTCTCTCTTCAATAGCCTCTAGGCACTCTCTCTACTTCACTGGCTTTCTGTTTTCATATCTGAGTTTCTGGAATTTCAGCTTTCAAAGTGTACTTCCCTTCTCTTATAGTTATTCTTTGAGATTCTTTGGATCGGATCTCACTCTTTCTTCCTCTCGACACTGGGACACCGCCACACCAGACAGGGCAACACCCTATTGGCACAATTAAATTATTTTGGATAGATTTCTTGGTTGGTTTGGTTGATTTCTTTAAGGCTACTCCCATTGGACAGATTTCTTGATTCGTTTTGGCACTTTACAAGTCTGGAGAACACCAAGTCGAACCCCAGTCAGCATTAGCAATCTTCTCTGTTCTTCTTCCTCTCTCTCAGCTAATAGTTCTTCTCTACTGAGTTTGGGTCTTCTTCTCTTCTGGTTTCTCAATAGCAGGGATTCTATTTTTCTCTTTCTTGGCAACTAAACTTCTGGTTTACTCTCTCTCTCTCTCGGCAGCAAGGCTCATTGGCTCATGCTTGTTTGTTTTGATTATCTGATTCTGGTTTCTTGATTCTCCACCTTGGCACCTCTGCTGTCTTCCTTCTCTCACGGCCAGACTTGGACAATCCTCTAGTTGGTGTTGGATTTGCTAGATTTGCTGCATTCCGATTGGTTTGGATTTGTCTAATTGGTAGCATTCTGTTGATTTGGTCTTTCCCTTCTCATTGATTGTTCTTGGGCAGTATTGGTTGATTTTATTGAGGCCTATTGTCTTTGGGTGGTTTTGGACCCTTGGTTTTTTAGTAGCATTCTTCTTTTATCTTTCTATGTCTGTTAGCATAGACCCTTGATTTGTTTGGTTGGTTGACTCTCTCAAGGTTCTTTATATAATCTTGAAGCATATTGGCACTTAAACCCGCATCTTGGCTAGCATCTCAGTCATTGGCTTCAGTGTTATCCACTATTCACTCAGGTTTCTTCAGGCTGGGACCATTCAGCTTCCCTTTATCTAGTCCTTGCTTCATGTTGCGGACTTTTACACCAAAGCTCCTACTACAACTCTGTTTCGTCTTCTGCTTGACAAACTCTTGATGCAATCTGGACATGCATCATGAGTTGGTGTGAGTTGTAGTTTCTATTTTATAAGTAGTTTCTACTTTGTAAGTAGTTTCTAATTTCTTATATTAAAGATTTTAGCTTCTCTTATAAATATAGGCTTGTACTTATTTCATTTTTAAGATTGAATGAGATTTATAGCATCATACGTTTCTTTTCTCTTATTTCTAAGAATCTAACAGGTGGAGCCTTTATGTTCTTCAAATATGGAGAACCGGGGCATAGGTCTTCAAATTGTCAAAAGATTACTATTTTAATGGAAGAAGTGGAGAAGGTTGAACCAGAACCAGAAATTAAATTTCCAGTTTAAGACTAGCCATAAATGAAGAGGTTGGTGGTGATCTTGATGAGAAAGACAGCCTTGCACCCATGATGAAGAAGAATACCCTTGTTCCAAAGCTTGAATCGAAAGAAGATCGGTAGAATACCCTACTCAAGAACATACTTATCCTTGCAAGCTTTCTTGTTTCAAGAAAGGCAATGAAGTGAAGGTGACAAAGCGTTGTTTGGTGCCATTTTCCATTCCCAAGAAGTACGTTGATGAGGTTTGGTGTGATGTCGTACCAATAGATGTTTGCTATATCCTTCTCAGACAGCCTTGGCAATATGATTCCCAAACCATTCATAATGGGAAGAAGAATACTTATACTTTGAGCAGAATGATCAACAATTCACCTCACTGCCCATGAAAGAGATGGTGACTTTTAAGCCTCCTAAAACTTCTCTACTTGCCTCCAAAAGCTTCATTCAAGAAAGTCAAGAAAGTGGCCTTATATTTGCCTTAATTCCCCTAGAAACATTGGCTGGAAATGGATGTTTTGGTGCTATTGGTGACTTGTTACAGCCATATGTGGATTATTTTGAGGAAATACAAAAAATTTATGATGAGCCAAGTGAAGTGCAACCACTTTACAAACAATCTGAGTGCAAAACAAGATGTTAATATAGAAGAAACTAAGAAAGTGAGATTTATGTTGGTGATTTTACAGAAGATGGGGGAAAGGCAGTTGTACAATGGCAGCTTGACGAGGTTTCTTGGCACTGTCGAAGCATAGGGATCTTTTGATGGGGATCTTTTGATGGGATTTGCAGTGAAGGACAAATTCTTTAATCTGGGAATGGATCTTTCCAAGTTGAGTTACCTGTTAAGCTCCAGTTTGAGTTGTTTTCAAGTTCGTCCTTGATAGCATCTCTAATTCCATCCATATAGATTGGATCTTTACAGATGCTTTTCCATCTACACCCCCAAGTTGGTTGTTTTCTATCACAGCCTCCTCTTCTTCATTCAAGTTACATTTTTTATTTTTAAGAAGGGTGCAACTTGGAGGACATAAAATAAGCTATTTGTTTGGCTAATCTTGATTGCTACCATATTTTGTTGCTGAAACTTGAGGGCAGGTTTCTTTTGAGTGGGGGAGTATGATGCAGTCTCTGTTGAAGCCTCCTGAAGTTAGTTACTGTAGTTACTGTTATTTTTGTTATTTTCTGTCTTTCAATTCACGTAACTAATTTGTAGCTTTAGTTTTACCCATGTTAGTTAGTTAGTTAGCTTTAGTTAGAACCCTATAAATAGCTTGTAGGTAGTTAAAGAATTATTTTTAATGTCATTTTACTTGAATTTCCAGATCTTAACAGAGCATTCTCTCTGTTTTCAGTTCTTTCTGCAATTCCAGAGTTTGTTCTTCAAATGTAATGCAACTCTCTTCAATTTCTTAGTGATTCTAAGCTTGATTGACATCAAAACTACCCTTCAGTTATTAACCTATACAATATTCGCACTCTATCTACACCTCAAACTGGAGCATACATATCAATCATGCCCAGCTTATAATGAATATCGAGTTCTTCTATCTATTTAAGTAAACTATCACCTAATTTTTCTTCAAATTTACATGGAGTAGAAATCTTCTTACACTGTTACACATTACCATGTCGCAAATAAAATGGCACTCCAATACGCTTAGTTCATTCGAGTGCTAGGTTGTCACACACGTCTTCATGTGTTGAGTAAGCACTAGCAAACTCCACTTCATGAAGAAAACTAACTTACAACATTTCACAAGTCGTACAAGCCTTAGCTATATACTTTGCCATAGCACTAAACACAAGTTACTTTCCAAGAGCACTATTTTAACTTTTAATACTTCAGTTGAAAACAACCTTCAAGTGAAACCAAGGAAAATACATATACCAGCCAACAGCGAAGGTAATACACTAGTTTTCCCACAAGTCTGCCATACCTACCCAGACCTCTAAATAGGTTATTCAAATTTAACCATTACATCCATAGGAGTTTAGCTTTGATCTCAACATGTCATTCTATTCCAAAAGATATCACCAAGACAGATCAAATACATTGATGAGATTCAACTGAAGCTATCATTAAAGTATACCTCCAAGGGAAATCCTTTTCACAAAAGCGAGAGATTCCATTCATAGCCGAAAAGGGGTCAATGTGAACCCACTGTTCATTTGTGTTGTTAGAAAGATAGCCTGTGAAAACATAACTCAGTTTTTCCCAACAAAAACAATTCACGAGTCAATAAAAATGAGGTAACATTTAGAAATACTGAATGGAAAGGCAAATAATGATAGTAAATAATAAGACAGTAATTATTACATTTACAGTATTAGTGGGAAAGAAAGAATATATAAAAATATTTGGTTACAAGTACCAAGGACTTAAAATCGGTATCGATTGATATATTGATGGTCCCAAAACACAGATATATCGACGGATATATTGATCGTATCGAAAATATCGATATCGATTTAAAGATATGATGGATATTATTAGTTAAATATGTAAATTTTTAGTGAAACTCTACAAAATAATATACTAAACTATAGTACACAATTTAGAATCAAAATATTGTAAATTAAATGTATATAAGGCAAGTTTCTGTTGTATCGGGTACAATAAAGTGTGTTGCGCGCCCGCACCAGGCAAAATAAATCACAAATTTCTACAAATTCTACATTAAAATGTCACATAACATTAAATAGTTTAAATATATATAATTTACACAATAACAAATTAATAAATCAAAAACCAATGAATCAATAATCTTGTATACGAAGGAATCACCACCTCAAATATTTTCAAATATATTGGATATATCGGTAAATATCGGTAAAGATATATAAGTCTAATATCGTATCGATAACCCCCGATATACGAATATATTGGATATTTCAGTCTATGGTTACAACCCATAAAAGATGTATAGTTTCAGTCATCGAATATTTTGGTCTGCTGATAAATTTAATGATTCAAAGAACCACTCAAGATTGATCTACAAATTGCATGTAGTACAGATCCGCTTCTTCAACTTAATAGTAGATACTACTACTAGGTAGTTGCTCCATGTTATACTTATTGTCTGATAATGCTAAACAATATTATTCTCTCTGAAACACTCTCCTCACTTCATGCCTTCAAAAGCTTATTAAAGTCATGAAGCCATCATATACAAGACACATTCACAAAAAATTTAAATGACAGAATTTGGGAAGTAGTGTTAAAGAAAACACTACAAATTTTAGAGAGGAATAAATTCTTCTTTAAATTGAACGAAGTTCAATGCAAGTATAAGTTTTGAAACAATGTACAATTTGATCAGATGTCTTGGTTGCAAACTTCTACAAATGAATTTCAATCGGGAGTCGCTGTACTTTGTAGTTTATTCTGAACTTGAAGTTTTAAAACCTTGGGCTTGGATACAAGACAGAGTGGATACTGGATAGTATTGCATGAAAACTCAAACAGAAAATATCAAAACTATTGCATAATGGAATCCCAGGATGACAACCATTAGTATCATCCATGTGTCACAGCGATATGGGACTGATTTATCCAATGACCATTGCATAGGTCAAAAGAGTTTGCCTTCTGTCAATCTCAGTTGTCCTTAGTATGTGATAGTTACAAAGTTTAGTCTTTTAACCAAAGTTCCCTAAGAAGTGTATTTTGCATGGGAATTCACCTTGTCTTTATATAATTTGATTATCAAATGCAACCCTGAATATTTTGAACCCACAATTCATTATGACTAAATGAGGGATGCAAGCTATAAACCTTGTGTTTTTCTATAAAACAATGGCGCCAATATCAAGAATCATCAATCATGATGTCTGTTGTATTGAAACCTATAGCTCTATGGGATGGGACCATCAATCAGTAATTCATATAGCGGGCATCTGCATACGCAAGTTTGACTTCTTTGCCATGAGTGCATGGGATCTCAATGTCCACGTGTGCATAAGTGCGCGCGCGCGAGCGTGTGTGTGTGTGAGAGAGAGAGAGAGAGAGAGAGAGAGAGAGAGAGAGCTCACCAATCTGATGCAACTCCTTCAGAGCGTAGCCACCAGGATAGTTTTCATATGATGCTGTGAAAGTTATGATGGTGAATCCTAGACTAAAAAATAGAAATTAAGTACAAGTAGAGGAAGTGTATTATTATTTCCGATAAAAAAAAAATTATTACTCATCCAACCTGATCAGAAGTAATCCAAGCATAATGAAATAAAGCAACCTCCAGAAACTCTTCTTCCTATTGTTGTAGCTGTGACAAGTTGACATAATAAATTATGACATGCGTTAGCAACTGAAAGAAAAGAAAGGATCACGAATCCGCCATAAGATTTCTTAGAGAAAAAGAACAGCATACTTTTAACTTTTGAGATAATAGAGCATAAAAAGCTACAAAAATGGAAATATTGAAATCATTGCCCACATGTGCCAATAGATGTGTTTGACGGCCGCATCTTGTGTATAATGATAATTGTGGTCAAATTAATAATTGCCCACTGTGGGCATTGTTAGATATGTATCCCATGTCTTGTGTATAATGATGCCTTTAAATATCTATTAATTTCTGTCAGCATATGCTTACTTTAGTGAAGCTAATAGATAATTATGGGATACATATTTTGAAAAAACTGACGGTTATATTAGATACTCTTTCTATGAATTTCATGCACGACAAAAATCATGGTAATCCAATATCAACATCTCAAAATATAGACTGTGAAAAACTATGACCACTAAAAACTATCGTAGTTTTTCTCGACAACATTTCTAAGAAACCGAGCTGTCACAGTCTATGTTTTGAGATGTTGACATTGGATTACCGTGATTTTCGGCACGCATGACATCCATAAGAAGAGTATCTAATATAACCGTCCACTTTTTCAAAATATGTATCCCACAATTCTCAATTAGCTTCATTCTTACTTTAGCTCAAGTAAGCATATGTTGACAAGATCATTTCTGTGTGTGTATATATATATATATATATATATATATATATATATATATATATATATCCCCAAATCAATTCTTACATCTCACTGAGTCAGACTCCAAGACAATACATGCACCATATTCCAGTTCCTATGTCTACCTTCAAGCAACACCAGGTAGCAAATCATCATACCAAGCAGTATAGTGAGAATATAACGTAACTTACATGTAAAAATATTGTAAAGGGCCAAAAAGTTTTTTAATGTCGAATTTTCTCGATTCCTTGGCTTTTTCGTTGAACACTTTTTGTTGTATATCTCATGTGTACATAGTGTTTTGCGCTTTTGTCTTTATTTAATGAAATATATTTTTACTTGATCAAATATATATACAGAAATGCTATTTTCTAGTTGACCTGACGCAAAGTTGCATGAGGTCACCTCCATATGGCCAGTTTCAAATGAGATTTTGCAAAACCGACCATTGGATTAGATACCCCTCTTCTGTATGTCATGCCTGCAAAAAATCACAGTGATCCAACAGTTGGTTTTTGAAAAATGTCATTGTGAAAATATGCAACTTATTTGTTCTTCAAAATATCACCATTTTTTTTACAGTCAGTTTTTTCAAAAACCAACCATCGGATCAGAGTGATTTTTTGCAGGCATGACATATAGAAGAGAGCAATATCTAATCCAACAGTCAATTTTACAAAATCTCATCTAAAACTGGCCATATGGAGGTAACCTGACGCAAAGTTGTGTCAGGGCGACTTGATAATAGCATCTCTGAATATATATATATATATATATATATATATATATATATATATATA
>JAESVK010000232.1:126335-177271 GCA_017140935.1 Hamamelis virginiana
ATATATATATATATATATATATATATATATATATATATATATAGGTAGATAGATAAATAGACAGATAGATATTGTAAAGATGTACAACTTCAAACAATGCCAATCTAACGAATGCATATCATTTAACTCTTCTTTTTTTCTTTTTCTTTTTTGTATTAGCAAGATGGCACAAAATGAACTATTATCAAAGAAAAGAAAAAAGTACAAAAGTGCATATAATTTAACTCATTATACAACACATTTGACCCAACATCTCAAATTCTACTCTATAAATTTTGAAACTGTAAAATTGCCTTAGTCCCAATTATGCATAAAATCCTTAATCACAAGTCACAGCTACACAAAAGTAAATAAACAAAAATTAAATACAACTACACATAACTAAAGATACAGGGAGTGCTGACATGAAAGTGCACAAACACAAACAACCTCCCTCACCCTGCAGCAGAATATCATTGTCATGACCATTCTAAGATGGCAATTCAATGACACTTAGTATCTGCAAAGATTAAGAAGAAGTCATAAATATGCCTATAATGTATTTTTATTTACTCAAGATAAAAGAACTACCAGGAAAAATCGTTAAAATATATTCTTTAAATGGTTAGTCATCCAATCAGATACAAGTTAAGTCCTGGAATCTTGTTCGGCATAATCAATTGAGAAAAGTTTCAGAACCTCATATATGTAAGCGAAACTCAATGAGGGCAATCATACATACTGTTGCATTCCACCCACTTAACATGATCTCTAGTCTAAAATAGTGAACTGTAATAAGATAATAGATATATCCATCTTTAAAAATTCGCTAAAAAGCAACTCAGAAAATGATAAGCATAAAAGAGAAGCCACGTACATTCTGTTAGCTGCAATGGCGGCTGATAAGTTGAACATTGGAATAGAACTAATAATAAAACGGAGCTCCTGTGTCATCCAAAACTATGGTAATACATATATATTCACAAGCAAAGTCAAAATTAGGTAAACCACAGAAGTTCACAGTTTATGCACACCTTGTGTGGAAGCTTGGAGTAAAGTAAAACAAAGGAGAAAACTGGAAGAATGTAGGACAGAATTCTCCTATCAAGACCGACCCCAAGCTGCAACAAGGATACAATGTCAAGTGAGGAAGAAGAAAAAAAATATATATTATACATATATATAGGGGCAGGTTCCACTTACCTCTTGTTTTACCACTATACCTACTGCTCGTTTTCAAAACACCAATGTGGCTCGAATATTTTGAGAAACTAACCGTTGGATAAGATGCATTTCTTATTTATGTTATTTGTGCCAAAAATCAGTGATTCAATGGTCAGATTTTAATAAATCTCAATATAAAAAACTGCGATGTTTCTAATTATAATAATTTTTCACGATGACATTTTTCAGAAACCAACCGTTGGATCATGGTGATTTTTGGCATAAATGATATACATAAGGAATGCATCTTATCCAACGGTCAGATTCTCAAAATATTCGAGCCACATTGGTGTTCTAAAAACGAGCGGTAGGTATAGTGATAAAACAAGAGTAAGAGGAACCTGACCCATATATACATATCAAAATGTAATCACAACCAAAGTTAAATAGATCTTAAAGAGCTCAGAGTTCCTAGGCACTTTACTGAGTCTCATCTAGGACCTATTTTCATTCTTCAAAATTTTGCCTTTTACTGAAAGCATCAGTATTTCCTTCAATTAATAGAGCTGAACTAATGTATAAATTCAAATTTTGAAACTATTATGTTGTTGTAGAAGTCCTTGCAAGGGCTTTGATGACCGTGAAAACCAATGTCTGCATCTTAGGTGAGACTCCCTAAATTTAACATCATTGAAATTCCCTTAGAACCTGATTAAAGGGCCTAAATTTTATTCTGTCTATATTTCCTCAAGACGAGACATTGTCAGGTAAACCTACTTGTACGAATTTTTTTTTTAACAGTTACTATCAATATTCTCTTCATGCAAAAAGTTAATGATAGCATTCTAAAGCCAGAAAAAATCCATTCATTGATGCATATGGAAACATAGTAACCAACATTAAAGGAAATGAGAATGATAGAGAGACGCAAAAACTCCAATGCATTTGGAAATTTAATTGCACCCTTCAAGTTACTATTTTTTAACTATGAGTAGACATACTTTAAATATAATGCAACAACAATATAGAAATGGCATCGGTTTAACTTCAGCATCAGTATAAGTCTCAGTACCCTTTAGCCCAGGATACTGGTAATTCCACTCAAGTATCAGCAAGAATGAATGGATACAAAACATATATATACAAATAATGAAATATATTACAATATTTAAATTAATTAGAAACACAAAATTAAAACTATTACATAGAAATAAAATTAGCTATTAAAGACATATTTAAGGACTAAACGTCATCTTATTCAAAATTTCAAAATCCATATTTCCAAAAGGTATTGCAAATTTAGGTGATTAGGATGAATACATTTTTCCTTTTATATGAAACCTACACTTTAAAATCATTTAGAGAAAATTTAACCAAAAATCATCTAGCTCAATAACCCACTCAGTTGCCCCCCCCCCCCCCGAACCAAAAAAAAAAAAAAAAAACGTCTTCAGAAATAGAGAAAAATACACATGAATGGGTTGGTATGCATGTGTATGCATAGGACACGCTTTAAGACAATGTACACTGTTCAAGTGAAAATTATAATTGGGAAAAAAATAGCATCTTGCAAGGAAAGAAAAAAGTGTCCTCTCACAATTAAAATATATGACCAAAACTCACCAAGATGGGCCAAAACTCATCGAAATGAACCCTAATTCACCTGAACCAAATAAGTATTGGACATGTCAAACCAGTGTCACTGCATTGACACATGTATCTTTAACACTAAATTAACTTAACCAATTGTCATCTAGGGAGGAGCCGCCCAAAAAATAACTAAATAATATTTTAGATTTTGCTTGATGCCTAGGTCACTACAAGCATGAACAGTGCAATGCCACTTAGAGCTGGTACATTTTAGATTGCACAAGCAATGTATACAGAGGATCTTAGCTTTCAAATGCATTTATGAAATGAAAGAAATTTGCAAATAGATTAACTTGTAAACATGCTCAGTCTCAGTTGAAAAAAAAAATCATTTAGAGACATTTAAGAAAACAGAAAACAACTCAGACCAATATTAAATTTGAAATGAGTATAAAAAAAATAGTTGCACATTCATAGGGAATAATGTGCAATGTAAAACAATGTCATGAATTGCTCAGCTGCGAAAAAATATATTTCGTAGATTCATTGCTATAGCAAGAAACCATATCTGATACACCACAATAAAGTACTAATGACCAGTGATATATTAGACTATCATTCTAAGCAGCAAGCACATGACGTGTGGAGAAATCATAATAAAGAAACAATAGAGAAGTTAGGATGATAAATCTATTGTGTTTATCTCAGTTCTGAGACTCACCATAAAGAGAGGATATGCAGCAAGCAAAGAGCGGGGAAGTGCTGATGTGAAGTACCAGTGAAAGGGATGTGTCTGCAGAAAAAATTATTAAGGAGGAACACAGATAACATGAATTTCAAAAAATACTTTAAATACAAGAAGAGGTTACATGAGTATTGGGCGATCTATGATGAACAAAAGGTCCTATATTATCTATGAATAACTATATCAAATATATTAGAAAACAAATAAGACTAAAAGCATATTTGGGAACCCCAAATGGAAAGCTGACAAACAGTACAGAACGACCCTGCGATGCCCAATCATCGCCAAGAAAACTACCAGGTCTCACCATCATCAGCCCACAAGAGAACAAGGAGTTCAAGGAGATAGCCAAGGCTTACTCTGCCTTTATGATTTAAACTCACTAATACCCTTTTTTGTTACTTCCAACTCACTTAATGAATTTCTAATAAGCACCTCTAACTACCACTTCATCTAAATCGAGCCTTCCAATGAACCTCGGGCATTGAAACACTGACAAGATTTCCACATTCCAAGATCAAACGAACTGACCCAAAAATCTTTTTATTAAATTCCTATATGAACAAGCACCCAAGAAAGCTTCCACCAGAATGAGCTATCTCATATATATTAGGAAAGCACTGTATCACTCTGATATCATTTTATAAAAGAGAAGGCAGCACTGCACACATTTAGTCTTGAAGGACAATAATGGGACAAATTTCTCTAATTTCATTAAAAGCTAGTGGTGTTTCAACAGGCCAAGGTCATAACGAGCCAAGCTTGAGCTGTATCATAACACACACAAAGAGAATCAAAGACTCAAAGCAAGGCTTGTTCAGCTGAACAAGCCTGCTTAAAGCCTACAATTGTTCAACTTGTTGCCTAAAGCTTAGCTTGATTGTGCAGGAAAACATACATGAATACACAATTGTCTGTTATCACTACCATTAATTTTTTATTCCTCAAATTTTAAACCTCAATATTTCTGCATAGAAATCTCAGATTCTAAGGAACAATTTTTTGAACTTGGAATTCGCAAAAACACCAAGCACTAGCCTCATTCCAAACCCTACTCATATCAAGTAGAAAAATACAAGGAAAGAAATCCTCATTGAAACAGAAATGGTGATTTTCAGAAAGGACGGATTAATTTTAATGAGTTCCATCCCCCAGCTTGAGCAGACCAACCTTGACCCTGAAATTGGTTTTGAAAATTTTTGAAAAGCATTAAATATAAGCATATGTGGGTTTAAAATACAGGACTTTAGCTTGTAAATGCAGGCAAAGATCTCAATTCTCAACAAAGGTTTCCTTAAGCAGCAAAATTTATAAGAGCATCTTCAACGGTTAGCTAAAAGGCCAGCCATTTCCAAATTTTAGCTAAAGTTCCCCAAAAACATGCTCCAATGGTTTAGCTAAAAGGCCAGCCAAATTGTCATGTCATCCGATATTGGGCAATTTCTCACCCTCTAAAATCCCAACCCCCCCACCCCCCCCCCCCAAAAAAAAAAGGATTAAAATGAAAAAAAATAAAATAAAAGCCGCAAGTACCTTGGTTTTCCAGTCCGGTTCCTCGTCGGAAACTACTTTTCCTCAACACGCTTCAATACAACTATTTGCAAAGAATTGTATATGATACTCAAAATTTGGAGATTAAAATGCAACGAAGAATCATATATGACACTCAAAATTTCATTTTATTTTCAATCCTATATTTTCTCATCGACCAAACAAGGGAAAGATTATATATAAAGCAACTGAAATAGGAGAAGGAAGGAGACCTTGGATCTTATCATAGAGTAAAAGCAATCGAAGCTATGTTGAGGCATCTGAAGAGAACATGCCAGGCTGATAGAGGCATCAAGGTAGTGATCACTATCTCGCATTTTCCCACAAATTTTCTCTCCCACCAAGCACTCCTCTGCCATCTCCCACTTCATCTGATTGTTGTCAATTCCCTCTCTCTCCGAATCGATTTGGTACTTAAACCAATCACTTCATTTTCATTTCTCTTCCTCTATTTCCTAGTTTAGAGAGAGAGAAAGAGAGAGAAAGAGAGAGAGACATAGAAAGGGAGTATGGGAGGGTGGGGTGGATGAGGATTTAGAGATAGAGAGGTGTCGGTGCATCTAATTCATGTTGTGAAGCTGATTTTTTTTTTCTTTTTCATTATGGCCCTTGATTTTAAAGAGAGAGAGAAAATGCTATGCCCTTTGTTGGGCAACACAAAGCCGACACCCACAGCACATATACTTTTTTTTTTTGGTTTTCGATAGAACACCACACACACGCTTTGAGTGGCAGATTTATTATTATTATTCTTATTTTTTATTTATTATTTATTTATTTTTTTGCTACATTGGAAGAATGATGGTTAGAGATGGAGAAAAGTAGTTGATAGAGGAAGAAAAGGTAGTTGATGAGGAAGAATGGACGTTGGGAAGAGGGAAAAGGTGGTTGACCTGAAAAATAGCTCTTGCACCATTGGAGCACCTCTAGCCAAATGCCTAGCCCATTTCCACCATAGCTAGTAAAAAAAATAGCTTTTACAATTCGAGATGCCATAAGTTATCTGGACTATTTTTAATTTCTATCTGATTGAGAATTTATAATATGGATTGTGAAGATAAACTCCAGTGATAAATTAAGGCCTCATTGATTTAGGTGAATCAAGAGATGATGAAGGATCCGTGAATCCATTTAGCAGCATAGTTACCACTTTCCAGTTAAGCTGCTACCATGGACTACAATTGTTGGAGAAAGACTAGATCTTCTAAGATGTAAGCTTTTATTTCTGAGGTCTTTAATATCTTTTAAATATTGGGATTTAATTTCAAGTAAGGTTGGCCTTAGTTATCCAATTAGGCTTCAGCCCACAATAGATAATTCGCTCCACTATAACTGCAATGATTTGCATATAAACACCACTAGAGGTGGCCAAAATGAGGACTTAAAATCTCATCAGGATCTTCAACAAAAATTAGTCACACAGCTAACCATAATCGAGAACATCCAACAAATCTGGCAGGATATCTTTCTCAGGCAATCCATCAAATACCTACAAGCTGTACAATCACAAGCAGAATGACTGCTAACCACTTGACCAAAAAATATGTAAGAAATGAGTGTCATGCAACAGGGATTCACCTGTAACACCAGACAATTCAACTTGGAGGAAGAAACCAGCACCCAAAAACAAATTTGTGTACCGCAGTAGCATAGCAAGTCTGCTACAATAACAAACTGGTCAAGTAAATCCTATAACAAAAACTAAAACATCTCCCACGGGAAGGACTAAGTACCTAAACAGACTGAAATAAGAACTTTACAACATCCACAACAAAAGAAGAGGAACTGGATGCAGTTTCAAACTGAGTTACGGAGAATACTAGGAGAGAGAAAGAACAGAGAAGAACGAGTAAAGAAGGAGAAATTTGGGAATAGAGGACACAAATAACGTGTCTTTCATCCTCATCTACGTGTGCATAATACATATATATACACACATAAATTGGTCAACAGAAGAAAACTACCCTAGCAATGGCGCATCTACATAAACAAAAGCTTATATTTAACACTCAACAATATGCAAACCCAAACTTGAAACTAAGTCACAACTCACAAGCATGCATTGATGTGCACAAAGATTAGGAACTACACACTTTATAAACTCACCTGCAAGTCTGCAACTTTATCCACAAAAGAAGCAAACAAACATAACACAGAAAAATATGATATATGAAAATAATCAAGTCTCTCAACTTGAAAACATTCATTACGAAAGATATCAAAATTTATATCACATCAAGATGCACTATAAAGGTTCTTTGACAAAGGATACACCCCACTCAGAACTCCGGTTCAGAACAGAGTTGAACCAAAAAACTTCAAATTCTGGCCACAATAATTTCTTCCACATGATTGTATCAAGCAACATAGTAAGACCTGTAGTGAGTAGTATTTCATTAGTAAATATTGATTCAGGAATTGATAACATGAACCAGTTTAACATTTATAAACTATATCTAGAGGTAGAAAGCCTGAAATATTTAACATAATGAGAAAAATATATATACGTAGTTACCAACCTATGCACAATATGGCAGTTGCAATGCAGCATTTTAAAGCTTTCCCTAATGAAATTGATTTGCTCTGTCATAGATGAACTAAAATCTTTAAACTGAGGTGCAGATCTAAATCAAGCTGACAAATTATATCAGATTATCATAATGTAATACAAAAATGCAACATAGATGTAGCAAGAAATTGGGAGAGGAAAAAGAAACACAGATGCTTCATCTCACAAAACAGGATTCTAGATATGCTACTAATAAAGATCTCTTCTAAGTGCTTCCAAGTACACAGCAGCACCACTAATAGATGCTATAGCACTAAAGCATCAAACCACCATAATGCCATTGGCCGACAGACTAAGAACTCATATAACAAGGACATTAAAATGGATGGTGGCATCTTACATGGATATGAGTGTGTCCAACATCATGACCTTGCAATGAAATTGCAACATGGCTTGTGGACTAGGATTTTATGGAGCAGCTAGATTGACTAAATAAGTCCAAACAAAAATGGGTAACAGGGACATTCTGAGGATAAAATCAGAAAACGGACATTCTGAGGAATGGAAGTTGTCAATGACGGAATTATCTGAAAATTGGTAGGTCGAATGGAAAATGGCGAGACGATCAATACTCACAGCCTTCAGCGTGACATACAGCGCTTTCTGCCAAAATTCCTTTGCTTCAACCTTCAATTAAGCATTTTTGTTATTTATGGAAAGATTTTGTTCGCTAATTACTTTCCCAACAAAGGTCCGTCTAATGAATTGTTAACTCTAGAACAATCCTTGAGATTTAAATTAACAGATTTTGATTTTAAATTGCAACTTTCCATTTCTGGTAAAGTTTTTTTTTTCCCAGTTATTTTCCATGTCAACTGTATTAGGGTTTCTAGGATTATTTTACAAATAAATATGATTGTAGCCGTTGAGGCAGACTTGGTTTTGATTTTAATAAAACTTTATTAGAGATTTTCTCTATTCCCTAGTGTTCGTTCTTTTTAAAGATCAAATTCTGGATGCCTATTTTCCTAGCACTGTCATTGTGATATGTGATTAGGTTAATAAAAGGTTGTTTGCTTCGCGGAGAGCTAGTCATCTGAGTTTCCACTACACCATCCATCCTATACCGTCAATGTTTGCAACTCCATACAAAGGATTAGAGCAGTAAAAAGTAAAATAGTGTCATCGTTTCTGCATTTGGGTTATATAACTTCATGAATCATTCTGCTGCAAGTCCTAAAACGTTGCAGACAAAAATTTATTAATAGAAGTGCATTAACCTGCAGAAATTTATCAACAAAACAGTATTAATTAAGGCACAGTACACGTGCACAGGAGCATAATTGCGGCTTTTGGCTTTACTAGCTGCAAACTTATGATGATCCCACTTCAACAGGGTCATATATGGATTTTGATATGAAGAAATGAAAATGATAGGTTGGCGTAAGGATAATTTAACTAAATTTAGAGATGAGTCCAACTTAAGTGTCTGAAAAAAAAAGAAGGGAAAGAAAAAAAAGTAGTGGCCAAGACACAACCTACCAACAAAAGCTGTATACCAAGAGGGCAAAGAAGTAGCACCATGTCACATCTAAAGACAACTGTAGCAAAAATCTGACCACCATAAAACAGAAAGCCATGAGAAGACTTCAATATAGCAAAAAACAAGATGCCAAATTAAACATTTCACATGATCGAATAATAAAGTTGAGAAAATGATTCTAGTCATTTGGAGGCAAACAGTACTGAATCAACATGTGACATATCCAATATCAAGAAGGAAATATTACAATTAATTGGTATAAGATAGCAATAAACTTCAAGATGTAGTAACTTCAACCTCTGAAGCAAAAAATAAATAAATAAAAGGAAAAAAATATTACAATTAAGTGACATTTTGAAGAGAAAAAAAAAATGATTGGCGAATCACTACGATTTTTGGCACGCATGACATGCATAAGAAAGGTATCTAATCCATCAGTTGGTTTTTCAACTGTTCTGCAATTGGTCCTACACAATTCACCTTACATAACTTTGCGTAAGACGCACATCATAATAAACTTCCACTGTGTGTGTGTGTGTGTGTGTGTGTGTGTGTGTGTGTGTGTGTGTGTGTAGTCATTCTACTATAAGGTCGACCTTGCATAACCTTATGCAAGGTCGGCTCCATATCTCCAATTTTAGAAAACTGTTCGTAAAACTGACCGTTGGATTAGATGCTCCCCCTCTGTATGCCATGCCTGCAAAAAATCACAGTGATCCGACGGTTGGTTTTTGAAATAACTGACTTTAAAAAAAATGGTGATTTTTTGAAGAACAAATAAGTTGCACATTTTCACAATGAGTTATTTCAAAAACCAACTGTCGGATCACTGTGATTTTTTGCAGGCATGACATAGGGAGCATCTAATCCAACGGTTAATTTTACGAACAGTCTTCTAAAATTGGAGATATGGAGTGACCTTAGAGTAGAATGACTATATATATATATATATATATATATATAACAGCAGTCCAGATCTAGTCATCATATGCTTACATAAGTTATGTCAGTATGAAGCCCATAGATAATTGTGTGATACATATTTTGAAAAACTGACCGTTGGATTAGATACTGTTTATGCATGTCATGTATGCCAAAAATCACAGTGATCCGGCAGTCGGTTTTCATAGCTATATTTTGAAATTCTGACATTGGATCACCGTGATTTTTGGCATGAACAACATCCATAAGTACAGTATCTAATCCAACGGTCAGCTTTTCAAAATATGCACCACAAAATTATTTATGGGCTTTATGCTGACATAAGCTTATATAAGCATATGCTGACTTGATCATTTCTGTATATTTCAATCCTTTCATCATTCAAAGATAGGATGGCAGTCCTAAAAAAAAAAATTCATCCAAGCAGGACAATTTCAAAACTTGAGAACCAATAACCAATTTATAAGGATCAGGACATCCACGGATCTACAAATAAATAACCATCAAACCATTGGTAATTTTGGAAGCAATATTATCCATAAATCAAAGGAAAAAGCAGCAGCTTAAGAATGAATAATTTTTCCATTTCTCAAGAACACAACATGCAATTTGAGACAAGAAGTTCCAATTGATGGCATGGTTATATCCATGAGCCATTCAATCTAACAATGAACCAAAAACACAATTTGTAGGAGTTTTTCTAGTATAACCAAGCAAAGCACATGAGAGCCCGTGACATTCAAAATGAATAGTCGATATCAGGCTATCTAATCTAAAACATGAATGTTTAGCAATTACAGTATACATACCAGACAGTTTAAAGCTGCATAAAAGCTCCCCTTCAACCAATACCCATATGCCAAGTTGACTACATAAATTTTGAAAAAAGAAAAGTTAGTAGCAGCTATCATGACATAAATTTATTAATTTTTTGACAAGGAATCATCCAAAAGATTTATGAATGGAGAACAACTTTGTACTTTTTTTTGTTCTTTTAAATTGCCAGATCACCATTTTTCAACCACAACTGTCTTAAAAACCAAGTTCCGACCAGAGTTTCTTTAAAACTAAATTTATTGATTTTTAAGATCTTTTTACCAACTACAAAAAAAATTTCTTAAGTCAAGCCCGACCTAACTTGGACTTAACTCCATGCTTAGCTAAATATTTTGGATAGTTCTACCACATTCCTGAGAAGTAAAGAGGCTGCTAATCATAAAATAGCATTTTCTCAAAATTGAACTTAGTATCTCAACTGCCAATGGCCTTGTAGCCTAGGGGCATGTATTCTCGCTTTCAGGGAAGAGATCTCGGGTTCAAGCACATGGAAGTGCATCTAAACTGATCTATTAACATTGGGAATTTGGGGACATGGGTAACTTCTACCATTTGGCAAAAAGTAAAAATAAATAAATAAAATTAGTATCTTAGCTAATTCAGTTCTATTAAGCGAGCAGTCTTAGAGAAATTTACATAAATTTCTGAGATATCTAAGTCTTATAAAAAAAATTAAAAAGAAAAAAAAAAAAGAAAAAAGGAAAGAAAGAAAAAGAGCATTCCAATTCTATTTCTAACAAAATTAGATTTCTTTGATATAGTTTTCCATTTTGCTGTTGCAGTTCACCATGAGTATTGAAGAAATGAACCAGTAAAATGCACTAATCTACAACAATGCCTTATATCTATGACTCAGTGATGATTTTATCCCTTGTAAAGCTTATTGTGCACAAGTCTACAATGATGCTTTGCTTGAGATCTCATATGGTACACCAGAAGCGCTATGATCAAATTCTTCACTCATATAACTCAAACAGCAGAAAGGGAAGGGGAGAATGAGAAAAACACTCTTTCTTGCTCCTGAACTAAAGCACTAATCAGTACATAATTTCAGTCACATAAATATGTTCACCCTTGCCTTGATGTTCAAATCACCTCATTTTCTGTCGTAAGCTGTTGTCTGTATAAAATGGTTCCTTAAAATTTTCAACTAGTTTAATTAAGTGACTTTAGAGATTTAGTCTTCCTTGTCCATGCTCAGTGTTTTTTATGATATCACTAAAAAAGAAAAGTGAGGGCCTGCTGCACTGAGATCCTTCAAAATCGAAAGCCAAGTTACCATCAATGATTTGGGCTTCCTAAACACCTTCATGAAAAGGAACACTATATTTTCCAAAAGTTGCATTCCTCACCCACAATAATAAGCTCAAGTAGAATTCTGCAGTCCAACCTCAAAAGCTGGGTGTTAGGGAGGGGATCTCCAAACACTGGCTATCTCTTCGTATTCCAGGAAGGGTCAGCATCTATTTGAAAAGCTTCAACCTCTATTCATAAGAAGATTCACTGTTAAAATTTATATGACATTTCCCCCCAAAGGAAGAACGCATCCTTGTTATAGATTAGGTGGTTATTATACATTTATACTTGAATGGGATTCGCTGAATGGAATGGGTGTAAGTCGGCTCCTAAAATCTAACTTCCATTCCCTTCTTGGAATGGAAGCTAGTGGCCTAATTTCCAATCCTCCAAACCCCTTTTAGGAAAGTTTCAAACCTTCTTGGCATCCAGCTCTACAGGAAAGCCCACAATAACGCTTTCTATATGAGGCGAAATTCAACCTTCAAGAAACAAGGACCACACCGGTCATCATCACTTTTTCCCTCCACAAACTCCGGGCTGGATTGCATGGCTTTCTGTGATGGCTTAAGATGGTTTCATGAAATCATATCAAATTCTAAGACTCAAAATTAAAAGGCCAACTGATTCTATGACTTATTAATGCAATAAAATCCCTCATTATTTAGTATCCAACCAAACAACCATGCTATTCAGATTGTGCCCTAACCAACATAAACAATGTGAACAATCATCTCCAAGACAGAGAGAGATGTTTTATCCTAAATTGGCTAAGGAATACTAATCAAGAACAAAAAGAAGTTCCCTCCACTTCAAGAAAAAGATGTATTTAAATCCCATGAACCTTGTAATGGATTTCACACGATTGACTAAAAAAACATGACACCTAATTTAAAAAGCCATTAAACTGTTTTAAGCTCACCAACTTTCTTGCAAGAAAAAAAAAATTATAAATTTTTACCAATTTAAATTCCTCACTCATGGAATTTAACTTCCAAGAGTGAACTAAAATTTAATATAGTAAAAACTGGAAGGTTAAAGCAGTTCGTATCATGGTTAGCTGTATTAACATGTTGTTCTGCCACCATACTCTCTCATTCATAGCTGCCAGGAAATGAGAAACCTGCTATTTCTACAAAAAGAACTTTAATGAATATAAACAGAGTTAAACTGCAAGAAATATTCACCTAAACCCAAAGCTAGTATGTTAGGAAGAGGACGGGTACAATAGAACAGCATGTGAAACTGAAACGCAGTCAATATCACAAAGAAAGCTTCTACTTGATGGCCAAACTTAGTTCTAACCTGCTCAAACAAAAGAAATTTCACGTTAATAAATCATTGGTATGGAATATTGAACATAAGGAGATTGAGACCCAAAATGCACTTTAGAGGAAATGTTGATCTACTAACTAAATAAAGTTGGTTTGCAGTGAGTCCAGTGATGCATTTCGAAGAATCCTGGGTGATAATGCGCGATAAGTGGTGTGAAATTACACATTTAAAGATCTCTGGGTTTATATGACCATATAATATACATATATATATTGGGAATTAATTGGGCTAAAGAACATTGCATGTTACAAGAAGTCCCATTGATGAACTTGCATCATGTGGTTGGACACAATTAAAAGGATACTACTTTCTGAAAAACATCTTTCACATGGAACATGTAGGAGTAGCTTGAGACTTATTAGACATCTTTTAAGTATCAGGTAACTGCCTTTTAATGGTAACTGTAAAGGTGTAACGTGATGCAGCTGTATTGGGTGTTCTGTAACAGGTCGCAGCGCCACGTTCATGAATTATTTATTTATTTTTGTACAACATGCCCCAAAAGTAGTGAAACAAATGTTTTCATCCAACAATCATGTATATTAATGTTTTCAAAGAGTTCTAGTGAATTTAATTCAACTTAATAATCTTTTTCAAAATGTGTATAGCATTTTATAATGATTTTTTTTTTATAGGTAACAATAATTTTATTAAGAAAGAGGACAAGGTGTCCAACTTTACAAAGTATTTTCTAATGATATGCAAGTATTTTTTTACTATAAACATATTATTAGTGGTTATTTTTAATTTATATTTACTTCCAATGCCAATATTTTCTATAAACATGCTCACAAAGAAGTTAGGGTCAAATATTAACAATTTTTAAAATATTTTCAAAATTTTTAATAATTAAAAAAAAAAAATTAGAAACTGCAATAATTTTTTTTATAATTTTTTATCATATTTTTATAATTTTTTTATATTTTTTATAATTTATTAAAATGTTAAATATATATAATTATAAAGGAAAATATATAAACAAAAATTTATTTCAAAAGGAAGGACAAGATAACTAGACAAAAACAATAAAAACAAAACAAGAGATTTAACCTAACCATTTTGAATTTTTTATTTCAAGGATTTACCATCCCTAGAAATAATAAGTAGAAGCAAATAAATGAAGGCAACACCCAGAATAAATAAATAAATAAATATTAAAAATTAAAAATTCAGCTGCATACCTGAATACGAAAAAAACGCAATGTGGACAATATGATGCAACCTAACACCAAACGAACTAGACAAAAACAATAAAAACAAAACAAGAGATTTTAGAATAACAAATGAAAATGCAACATATTAGAAAGTTGTGAGATAACTGATGTTAACGGGAAAAGAAAAGGTAACCCACAGGAGTTATTAACAAATTTATTCTAATATAATATCACAAAATTTGAATCATCTGAAGGGAATTTGTAGAGAATATTATAACATTGATACAGAAAATCAATTGGCATTTGAACTTTTCTTCCGATTATTGAGGTATATATATTATATATTATAAAAAAGAGAGTAGGATTGCCCAATTGTTACACTTATTAACAAATTTATTATATTTACCAATAAAAAAGGAAATATGTAAAAGCTGAGAATAGTTTTTATACACATAATACTCATCAAATTTAACCTAAGCAGCACGGATACTTCCCTAGAGGTGTCATGACAATGTCGGACTCAACACTCCCCTCCACCTCCTTCCTTCTCTTTTTGGTCATATATTCCATGTGAGCAATTCAATTAGGGTTTCTAAAATCAATACAAAGGGATGCATTCTGAATGATCAATGTGATACTAGATGATATAACTTAATTACATGTTTAAAAATATATTTTTTATTTATGTTGTGTCCCAGCCATGTCATATCCTAGATTTTTAGAATTTATTGTATCACCGTATCCATGTTGTGTCATATCAATTACCCATATCCATGCTTTTTCAACTCTTGCAGATACAATATCATGAACTTGCAAACAAAAATTCTGTCATAACGGAATTTGGCACCCAGGAATTTTAGGTTTTTAAAAGTACTACTAAAATTTCTTCTGTTAGAAGAAAACTAATTTAGTAATGCCAACAGATTACTTAAATATGATGGTCCAGATTCCAGATTCACAGGCGGGAGCCAATAAATATTTGTCCCAGACCCCTATAAAGACATTTGTGGACATAAAATGTGCAACTACAATTTTAATAAAAACAGCAATATAATACTAGGCCTACAAGCGAAGGAAAGACAAGATGTCTAAGGAGAAAAATAGAAACATGGAGACGGAATATCCTCCATAGGATTGCTTGCTATTTACCAAAAAATTTGCTTCAGAATTTGCAACACAAAATACAATGTGGACTGGTACTTCAATTTGGCTCTTTTGTGGATGGAACAAGACAAATTTATGTCTTATGTTTACAAGTTCTAGCACTTTAGCCAATTAGATATATGATTATTAATTTTTTTTTTGGCAAATCTACATGCATCTATTAGTCACTTTATTGCCTGAGTTTAATTAGCATCATCACTATGAAGGCCAACAAGGATTTTAACTACCATCTAAATGTGCTATGAGCTTCCAATTTGAATGAATGGCAACATTCTCATCTTTACTTTAAATACCAAATAACATAAACTTTTTCTATTATCAGAAGCCTTTTGTATTGGTACAACAGAGAAAGTAAATCATTAAATATTATCCATGCAAAAGCATAAGAATTACTTCTCTTTTTTTTTTGTTTGGCTAAAACCTACATAATATGTACAGCTAGCTGTCTATCAATCACACCAAGGAATAGTACAGTAAACATAAAATTAAAAGATGATATTTAGCGCATTTTATGTTCCAGATGACACATGCTGCAGCAACTTAAGAAAACCAAAATTGACATGCTTAAACCGAACAAGACCACATAAGCATCCCCGAGTATCTAAAGAACAAACCTGCAAAAAGACTACAAATCTTTGGCAACCGTAGCAAGCTCATTGCTAATATTGTTGGAAATCCCAAAATTGATACAAGCAAAGCACCTACAAGAAAGACATTAATTACGGATGATTGAATTTCACCTTATTGGAACTTGTCGTACTAATTAACAAATCAATTTAACTCCTACAATTTTGACCCATAGCTCTCTTAGAATAATTTCAAAGAAGACAGAAAATATGCACATAAATATAGCTAAAATTAACCAAATACATATTATAAGCAAATTTCTAATGGTCATGAATTCATGGGAGTTGGCATGGCTCTAGACACCAAAATTCTACTCATTAAGATATTGACTTAAAAGAAGTGGAGGAGCCAGGAATTTAATCTAGGGGGACGGCATTACTCCGTTCAGCGGCAGCCAACAAGAACTCCCATTCTGCTGAGATTGAAATGAGAGGATTTTTTTAGGGCCCGCCCTTGGCGGGTGGCTAAACATTACAACCACCAACCGACCCACACACCTTAATAACCAGCAGTTTGGTTTAAAAAATTAGCAGATTTCAATCGGCGGGTGAGCGGATTGGGCGGGTCAATCAATAATAAAAAAAATTTATAGACACCTAAAATCTCTAAACTCATTTGAACAAGCAAAGACACCTCAAATTTGTACCTAACAATACAATTTTGTGTTCTTTAATGATTAAACTATAATTTTCATGGAACTCCTCCATAAACTATTTAAAACATAAATATGAAAATTATAAAAATGATGTAAGGCACATAAATTGAAAGTATATACATATTAATATAAATAAGAAAGAAGAACTAGGGGGCACATTCATATAAAATAGGGTGAGTATACTTGACAATGGGATGAAATTCTACTCAAAATTTACAGGAACTCCCGAAGCAAAAGGGATGAAGAATGCTTATCAATTGAAAAAGATAATAAACAAAGTAGAAAGAGAGACATCTCATGCGTAGATCGATGTGATTCCACTCGCATTTAAACATTGAATATGATGAAGAACAAACACATCACCACTTTATAACATAAAATTTAAATGCCTTGGAGGATCTATCCAATATTTTACAGTGCAATTTGATGGCAAAGAAATAACTATAAATTTATAGCATGTATTTTGTTTTTGGCCTTTATGGTTTCTGCTTTCTAACTTTCTAACATGTATTTTTTTTTTTTTAAATTTATAACAAGTATCTTAAATCATTTTATGTAAATTTATTATATAAATATATATATGTTGGCGGGTGGCGGGTCTTGAGCGGGTTTTGGTATTGACACCCACCAACCAACCCGACTCATAGAGTTTCTATCTCATCCACCCGACCCCACCAGCCATGAGATATGTAACCACGGATTGCGGGTTGGTTCGGGTGAGATTGAGCGGGTATGGCGGGTTGGATGGGTTTTTGCACACCCCTTTAAGAAAGAGGATTGCAGATTGGAGAGTCTTTTACCCCAAAATTTTTTAAAATAAAATAAAATAAAAGAGGACTAGAGCTTAGAGGAAGAAGAGAGGAGAGCCGGGAGGAGGAGTCAAGAGTGGCAGTTGTGAGTCTTGTGACTTGTGAGATAAAGGGGGCATGGGACAAACCTAGGGAATTAGGGGGAGCAGCTAATATAATAATAATATATAACCTATAGAAAAAATCAAAGGATTGGCAGCTACCCCCTGGAGTAAATGTAGTAACAACCTTGCTCAAAAGCTTCAACCGTCTTCAACCAGTTTTGTATGTCATCGCCAAAATGCAACATTTTTTGAGGTCTTCTTTCCTTGATAATTTTGAACCAAGCTCCTCCATAACTCTATGACTATTGTTACGCCCTTTCTTACATGTGTTTCAAAACCTCAATTAAGATTATAGTTGGCCATTGAGTTTGACAAAAGCCATAAAAATGAAGGCCAAAATAACGTAGTTAGAGATAGTGAGAAAGGACATGTGTACTGGGGATCAAATGAATAGTATCACTCTTGATAGAGCTAAATGGAAAAAAAAAAAGAAAAAAGGATTCATGTAGTCAACCCTATATAGTTAGGATTAAGGCTGAGTTGAGTTGAGCGACTTTAACAAAAGCTCTTTCTATGTCAATTTTCCTTAAGCAAATAACAATCTAATTGTACCTAAAAAAAGAAAAAAGAAAAAGAAAACACAGGTATAAAAAGTACATCAAAAGAGCAAAGAACCCAAACAAATGCATCTTGTTTTCATGCTCTACAAAAATCAGCTAAATAGATCTCACTGTGCTCAAATAGTCAAATATGGGATTGCACCAAATATTAAATACATGAAATTAAATATATAGTAGAGTTACTAGGCTAGATTGTTGCTCACCAAGTTAAAAAAGTAAAAGCTCACAAAAATTTAAACAAACAAAATGGATATATATCCCTGGAGGAATGGAGGAAGAAAAAAATCTCCCAATGTATATGAAAGACCCTTGTAGAAATAAAACTAACCTCAGCCTTAAGAATAAGGAAGCTTACCAATGAAAGTGCGAGGAACGACTCCAGGGAACTCCAAGTGATCATACTGATATAGCAACCAAACAATTAGGCCTAAATTAAAATGTGTTGTAAGTAACTGACAAACAATTTGAAAATATAGAAACGTATACTTACATTCTCTAGACGATGTCGATGATAGAGAATATCATGCATTGCCTTGATAAACAAAAATATGAAAACAGCGAGCAAGTTAGCAAGACAAGAATCTAAAATGGCGTAAAAGAAAAGAAAAAATTGTAACTTATATAGAGATCTGCTACATCCACCGGCTGATGTGAGCTTGAACTATCTTTCCTTAAGTTCAAAGCAAATGAGCTTAACTTTTCTATTAATTATCAATTTGTCATCATCGCATCAACGGGTAAACAAGTAGCTGGATGGAACCTGCAGCTTAAGCATTTTCCCGTGTTACATTTTGTTCTGGGCTCAAACAAGATGACAACTCACATTAACTAAGCCAAATAGTCCTATTAAGCTCAGTTAAATAGAGTTTTTCATTTTCTATGGTTCCCTTTTAGTGAAAAAATCTAGACTCGAAATTCAATCAACTTTACTCTCCTACATTTCCTTGGAAACCAAACAGAAAGCAGGTACTATTCTCAGTTAAGAACATGGAGTGGAAAAGAAAAATTAAATTGCGAGCATTATCATATAGTAAAATGCTTTACAGACAAAACTTTTTTGCAAAAAGTCTATTCAAACAAACGCAGCAGCATCTCTGCCATTCATTTCAAAGCAAAGTCGAATCCACAATTCATAAATCTCAAAAGTACTCATCTTTTGCACTCTGAATAGATTTTTTTTATTACGCACCATTAAGTGAAGCTTTTTGTTTACTCGAGTCCCAAACGAATGAAAATCTAAAGACACAAAACTTCTAATTTCTTTTCCTTTTCATACAGTTTCTCGGAAACCAAACAAAGCAATTGTCTTCTACTGTGCTTGTTCTTGTTATGTACCTGGACATTGAAGCTTTCTTCAACCTTGGTGTAGGGTGCCATGAACACATAAAACGCAGCGATTGATCCCAAGAGCAGATCGTAACCTATCAGAGACCATTCAAATTCATGATATTATATGTATGTATATATATATACATGAACTGATACAGAAATGAATTAAAGAGTTGGTACAAGACGTAGAGATAAATTTACCGTAGAGCTCGAGGAATTTCGGCGATTCGCGCGCCATTGCTAGGGAGAAACAGTGAGGGGTACTGGGGTATATTTTCGTTTGAGAAGAGAGAGACTCAGACGAGTGCCTTCTCTTCTATGGGTATAGGAGCTGGGCCGAGGTATATCACAGCTCAGCCCAAACTGTGGAACCCAACTTAAGCTCATCAGACCACAAAAACTTTGTCCGAGACTCGTTGGCTTTTTTTTTTTTTTTTTTTGAAAATACACTTTGTACTTCTGTAGTAAGCCAAAAATACTTTGCATCCCTAAATTTTATAAGTGAACACTTGATCCCCTACACTTTCAAAATTTGGCTGACTGCACCTCCCATACTTGGACGTTTGTTTTTTTAACGGTTATAATATCATGTGACATCACGTAAATTTGACTATAAAAGAACAAAAATGCCCTTAGTCAAGTGTTCACTTTTAAAGTGCAGAGGTGCAAAGTATTTTTAGCCCTTAGTACAGGGGTGCAAAGTGTATTTTTCCCTTTTTTTTTTTTCCCTTCTTTTGCTTATTTTCATTCGAAATTCATTGATTATTAAATAAGTTCAATTGGAATTAAAATTTAGACTCTTTTAATAAACATGCCAATTTTAAATAAATTAAAACTCAACGTCATTCACCTTATGAACAGACTAATTAAGAATTTAAGAGTTTGTAAGTAGGCTTGTTAATAGCCGGCAGAAAATCTAGGGTTGATAAGATGAAGAATAGGCTCAACATATATATGTCATCCTTTTGGGCTTTCATTTTCTTTATTTTTAGAATAGGCTGAATACATATTAGCCAATTTTTTGGGAGTACTTTTTGCATCATGTGGACATCATGACCCACATGATGTGCAACAATTACAAATCAAATTACAAATGTCTTACCAATCACCACACAAATCAAGAAAATATAAAGCATGAACATGGAAAAAAAGGAAATGGAAGTTACAAATGAACCATATATCTATTACTTTAATACTTTAAAAGGGGAGGTTTTATCCTCGAATGAGACAAAATGTTTGAGCCTTATTTTGTCGTTTCTCGCTGGAGGCAATCGAAGCAAAACGGCGTTGTTTAGCAAGTAATGTGGCTAGGTCATAAGCATCTTTTCCCGTGGGATGGCATCTGCAAGCTGCGTGCCAGCTCTCATCTTCTGACGAAACCTGCACGGCAGCTGGTTCTCTCTCATATTTGGATTCAATTGATGGTGGTATGATCTGAGGGAGGAGAAAATGGGTGCCAAACAGTGCGTTGCGTGGGGGAGGAGCTTTGGCTACCAAACGATGCCGTTTGAATTGACTATTCATGAAGCTTTAGCTGGCAGCGGTATAGTGTGCTCCAGTCAGCAGTAGCTTTTCGATGAGGAGCAAGTCATCGACCGGCGTTTTTCACGTTCTCGTCAACATGTGGTCTTCGATCAGCTACTTTTGTCAGCATTTCTTCCCTTCTTTGGTGTAAATAATTGCTAAAGTAGGGTACAATCGTGTCTGCCTCTCTTTTCCTCTCGCTCTCTCTCTCATGCTTTCCACGACTTTTTGGGGATGAGTTGTGCCTCCGATTCGCCTCTGGTTTTAGCTTCTAAGGCCGCCAGCTTCGGCGCCAATGTTATCAGAAGGTCAGAGGTATCTCCAGCGGCTTCAACCTTTGGCGGAGCTTCTTCTGGCGGTGGCCTTAGACCTATCTCCACCACATCTCATCTAGGTTCCGGCGAGTTTTTAACCCCATTTTGTTTTGAATACGCTTTATCCTTTATACTTTTGCGCATAGTTTTGATTATTTTTTTTCTCTGGTGATGTAGAATCGCTCTCTTTGTATGTATATGTATGTTGTATCTCTCTTTCTCTCTTTGTCGTCTTCTTCTTCTTCTTATCTCCCTCAAAATGAAAACCCTACCTTTCATGTCTTCTTCTCTTCTTAATTGGTAGCTTTCTTCTTCTTCTTCTTCTTCTTATATATATATATATATATATATATATATATATATATATATATATATACAGTCCCATTCTTGTGCGTACGTCCATTTTTTGGCTTATTTGCGGACTTGAGTTAAGGACCGTCAGATTTGGTTCATTAAAATCCAACGGCCATGTGGAAGACTTCATTAAAAGCACGCGGATCATATGAGACCCGATTCATCTGTACCACGCTACCCACGACCAAACCAACCCCCAAATCAGATCACTCACCTCTACGACCTAAACCCTTTCTCTATCATCTTCTCTCTCAATGTTTGTCGCCGCCGGACCAAAGGGCCACCTCTCACTGTTTAGAGCTTTAGAGAAATTATTTTCCTTTACTTTAAACAATGATGGAATTTGTTTTGAGAAAGCACATGTAAAAATGAGCCATCACCTGCATCTATATACTAATTATAGGTACCTCTGTGGAGCCTTTAATGGTGTCTTTCACTTTAATGTGCCATTTCCTTTTAAAATCGAAGGGCTTACCAATTCCACCCCACAAATCTCAAGACTCAATCTCTTCACAAGACTCTCCAACATAATCTATACCAATAACTGTTAGATATGTGCCCTAAAACCAATTGTTAAGTTGTATTTAGGGTTTTATATTTCATTATATTATCTTGTATAAAACATTATTCATTTATAATATGGCTAATTTTATCATGTAAACTTGTGTTTAATTACTGTTCATGATAAAGTCCTTGGATAGTATGATAAAGAGTTATATCTCAAGTGTTGAGATAGAGAGACTTATAACTTTCAAGTACATCTATCCTAAACTAGTTCCTGATCATAGGTTTATATATTTGGACGATTATAACCCTTTAAGATTAGCTTAGGTTTTACTAGCTCCATGGGAGGATGGTGAGTCTCGAACCATCTGTGTAGAGACACTATAGTAAACCTGTGGGTGCTTGTTAGAGAACAAGTACACCGAACGTGACCAATATGAGTACAGCTTATGGAATTCTATTTGTATGTCAAAAGCTGCTCATGTGTATAGTCACAATTGTAATCCTTAGACTTGAGACACTACTTGTTATCTTATACATGAATTGCTAGAGTTTGATAGTATCTCGTACACCCTTAACAATAAGGATGTAATCGGTGCTCATTGGCTCTAGTAAATTATGTATGAAGATAGGTGAGTGTGCAATAGAGGATCACCACCCTTAATATGAAAGGGCGAATGTCTTAGTTAGTTCACAGATATTATATCAATGGAGTCTTTGGCCAAAGCAGAAGGTTACCAAGAAAAGTGTTTCAAGGGTATACCTAATTGAGATTATACTCTAGTGAATTTGTGACATATGATTAAGTTAGGGTTTGACATGAATCCATACCCAACTAACTTAATCAAGACATTGTTTGGTAAGGGATTATCTATAGCACGAAGGGTCCATTTACATGTTCGTATATTCACCCACACCTATGGTACGTCATGACATATTGCTAGATGTCACTCATGACTAGTGAAGGCCTAATGATAAGAGTTATCATTGAGGGCAAAATTGGAATTGTTCCAATCGAACCTAAAAATAGAAAGTTTCTATTTTGGGAGACATTGAGATGTCCCCTGCCATTGGGATGAACCCAATGGGTCACACACATAAGGACATAAGTGAGGTTCTTAAACTTGTGAGAGGGGTACACTCTTATTAATATATGTTTGACTTTAATTAATTAATGGTTAATTAATTAAGAGTCACCTGCTTCTCCATTGATTATTAATTTAATTTGGACTTGGACTCCTTCAGAGCTTTGTATGAATTTAAAAAATTACATGTATATATATATATATACACACACACGCACACACATTTTTCTAGATTTCAGAAGGATTGGACAATTATTAATTAAATTTTGAGAAGGTAAGGCAAAATGATGAAAATCTTCTTGGTTTTACTGGGCCAGTTTCGGATACGGGTGTTAGAAGCTGCTCGGAAGAATATAAGGACCTAAAATACACGACGGAAGGTGTTTCTGCTGAAAAATGGGGTAAGTATAGGATTGATACAATGGCTGTTGGAACATTATTTTGAGTGTTGTTCTTGTTTTATATACTCTATTGTTTGCTTCATAAAGTGTAAAGTGAATTGCTATTTTGCTTGATTTTTAACTTCACGAGGCGTAGTGTTTTATGATCTGAAAGGGAATGGATGGTTATCAGATTTGAGATCTTACCCATTCTAATTGAATATATTTTTTATACCCATTGTAATTGAATATAAAATAAGTTAATTTTGCAATTCACCTCTTGGTAGTGATGGGAATTCAGAATTGTGAAGTAACTTGTCCTTTTTTTGACTAGATGTGTGATACACTTTGATTCTAATGATCACGGCACCTATTATACAAATGGAGAGCATAGCTAACATTTGAAATCAGTAAGAATTAAAATCTTTCCATTTATATAGTATTTTAAATGGGCCTATTTGTTTTTGATAGAATCAAAGATGAGTACCTTTACTATTACAGGATTAAAATAAATGACACTATATTCATTTTTCTATAGTTATTTAAGTGAGCACTGGGATTTCAGTGGCCTACTTAGGTGTTTAATTTTTGTGAACATCGTGAATAATTTTTTAATCTTGCTCTTATGTTCTATAAGAGCCCCATCAGCTTATGATAGTTACTTGAAAAAGTGAGTGCCTTTTTTCCCCTAAACATTATTGGTGGGCCTGTGTCAAGTCATCAAATGCATTCGGCATTGCTTGAGGGCCAGATTTAATTTCAGTTGGACTAACAGACCAATCTTATTGATAGACCATATATGTGAAAGTAATTTTTTATAAATTTTCAAGAGTAATTGAATGGGTGATCAACTATATTTAGTTGGTTTCATTTTTGAGCTTTGTCAAATGCAAGAGGTTCATCAATGTGTTGGTTAGGATTGATTTGCAAGCTAATAGATAATTCACATTATATTAATCTATCACTGCGATCGAGTGATATGTATAATTTTTTGGTGTTTTTCATGTTTGTTTAGTTGCGTCTCTTTCATGGGATCCCTTTCTTCTTTCTTTTTTTTTGGCTTGGAAGATCCTAACTGTAGGTCCTATATCCTTGCCTCCATTTTTTGAAATTGGTTTATGCAGCTTCTAGTTTTTCTCTCTTGGAATTTTTTGTAAAGTTTCTTATATTAAATTGAGTGAATAATGGGATTGTAGTTTATATGGCTGCAAATTTTTTTATCCTTAATTTTGTAAAGTTTCTTATTTTAAATTGGCTGAATAATCAGGATTTCCTATTATTAATTCAGGAATTAACAAATCCTATATCAAAGAGAAGCAAAGTACACAAACCTCTGAAGATTGGTTGCATTTAATGCTCTGGATAGGCAATGTGGCAGTGCACTTCGACTTTGCATTATTAGGTAGTGGTTGCTCAAATTTTCTTACTCGTTTGCAAAGTTTAACTGATCATGTGATATTTATTTTAAGAAAATTTTAAGTTAGAAATCCAACCTTAAAAGAGTTCATGTGATATTATAGATAATCATGATAGATGGAAATGATTAATGGATCAAGTGAGGTTGCTAGTTGCAAGCCTTGCAAGTGGGTTGAGTCAACCAGCTACAATTAGAAAATCTATAATGAGCCAGGTGTGGGAATTGCAGACTGCCTTTTCCCTTCAATTTGTATAAGGGCGTGTTTTGGCATGCCTTTGAAAATTGAATTTGACTCATTAATTAGTTCTTTATTTTTAAATTGTAAATTATAAGTGTTGGCGCAAGTATATACCTCTAGAGGGCGTTGGGATCCTCTACTTGCATCCTTGAATACTTGCATCTACTAGCATTTAATTATCATGTTGACACATCATTTTTTACCACATCTAACGGCTGAGAATAACTCTTGCACCAAAACGACACACCAAGGGCCGTTTCATTGGGCTAACGGCCCTAAGCCCTGTTTGGTCTATTTTTGTTTTGATGCTTAAGCATTTTCAGCTTACCGCTCAAGTAAAAAAATAAAAATCAAAAATCAAAAATCAAAAGACGCCTAGACTGTATTGTATATATATATATATATATTTTTTTTTTCTATTTCTATTTTTTTTCCCTTTTATTTATTTCCTCTTATCCCAACGCTTAAGTATGGTAACTAAGCAAAAGCATAATTAAAGATGAAATAAACAAAAGGCAAAAAAATAGGAATATATATATATATATATATATATATATATATATACAGTACAGTACAGTCTAGGCATATTTTGATTTTTGAATTTATTTATTTATTTTAACTTGAGAAAAATGCTTAAGCATCAAAACAAAAATAGACCAAACAGGGCTTAGACCCGTCAACCCGATGAAACGGTCCTTTGTGTGTCGTTTTGGTGCAAGAGTTATTCTCAGTCATTGGATGTGGTAACAAATGATGTGTCAGCATGATAATTAAATCCTAGTAGATGCAAGTATTCAATGATGCAAGTAGAGGATCCCGACGCCTCTAGAGGGGGGTGAATAAAGGTTTTGCAAACTATTTAAAAAAAAATTCCAATTAATAATTAAGGTTCAATTAAATTCAGCGGAAGAGAATAGTTTGAATCACAATACAACAATTAATATAGCAAGTATATAAATTGAAATGCAAGAGAAGAGTTAGAGAGATTCAAACACAAGGATTTAACGTGGTTCGGTCTCCGCCTATGTCCACGCCTCAAGAGCTCTGTCTTGAAGATTCCACAATCCACTATGGATCACTCCTTCAAGGTGGAGGAACCTTTACAAGTTGTCTTCTTTCAAAGGTGGAAGACACTCACCCACAATCTACTTTCAAGGTGGTAGATTCTAACCTACAAGGGATTCACTAAACCCTTACAACTCACATGGTTACAAGATGAATATAGAGTGTACAAAGAATAGCTCTTTCAAGAGTAGATGATGTATAATAATAAAGCTCTCACTAATATCTCTCAAAGATATGAACAAAATTTGGCTTCAAGAGAGAATGATCAATCAAAATGATTAAATCACACAAGGATGATGTAAACTAAGTTTGTATATGTTTGTATATGATCATTAGTTGATTCATGACACATGAAATGAGTATAAATAGGTTCCGAAACAAATATGGCCGTTGGGAGTCAAAATAGAGCTGTTTAGGTTGTCAAAAACTAGTCGTTATTGAGCAATCAGGTCGATTAGTCAACTAGACACAAGTGATTAGTCGACTAGAAGGTTTAAAATACCTTTGAAAAAATTTTCGGGCACAGTTAGACGACTAGGAAAGGTGTGTTAGTCGACTGAGCTTATTTTCCCAAAACAAGCTACTGCCTGCCCTTAGTCCACTAATCAAAGGGGATTAGTCGATTAGAAAACAGTTAGTCGACTAGGACAAGGGTATTAGTTGACTAAGAGACAGTTAGTCCACTAGAAAAAGAGGATTAGTGGACTAGGAGATGATTTTCTCAAAACCAGCTACTGTCTTCATTCTCAGTCGACTAGAATGACTAGATTAGTCGACTAGAAATGTTGTAAAGCTAATAATTGAGATTTTTCAAGTCCAAATCAACTAATAACACTTGAGCAAGTTAACTAAGTGTTCCAAAATATTTTTGGCAAGTTTAAAATGTTTTCCAAATATGTTTAGGCCAAAACAATAAGTATAAAACATTTTGTCTTTTGAGTCCATAAAGCCCATTATGAGTTTGAATCAATTTTGTAACCAAAATGTGATTTTCCAAGTTAAAACCTATGGTCTTTAAGTCATAGTCAATTGAGCCAATTTAGTTCATCATATAGAGAGATTTACACACAAATCCTAAACACTCAAACAATAAAGAACTTAAAGAGCTTCAAAAAGGATCTTCAACACTTGTGCTTGGCTTGTGCTAGGCTTGAGCTTGGCTTCATCTTTTACTTGAGCAAGACTTTATCTTTGAATGGCTCTCTTCATGGTCCTTAGTGAATACACCACAAATTTATATCCACATAAGGTTCATTGAAGTGCATGAGCTTTATCTTCATAATGGTTGAGCTTTATTTCATTGACAACTTGAATTCTGTTCTTATAAACACATATACCAAAATGGATATACAAGAACTATAGGATAATGTCAATCAATCAACAAAGTTAGCCAAACAAACATTCAATAAGGTTTGACAATTAAACATGAATAAACAACAAAATATTCATATGCAATATATCAATATTATCATATGCAATACAACAATGTATTTATATACACATGAGAGATCAAAATACAATGTTTGTTATCATCAAAATCATTTAACAAATATGGGTGGAAGCCATAAGGCTAACAATCTCCCCCTTTTTTGTTGATGACAAACATTGAGCACAATTTGCATATAGAACAAATAAATCAAACAAAGATTTGTGGCTCCCCCTAACAATATGTATATATGCAAATATTACTAAAGAAGCATATGCATATTTTAGGTAAAACAAATCTGTTGGCCCAAATATATACCTCTAGAGGGGGGGTGAATAGAGGTAATGCAAAATTTTCAAAATAATTACCAAATAAAAATTATGGTTAAATTAAATTCAGCGGAAGACAATGTCTGAATCACAATAAAACAATTGATACAATAAGTATATGAATTGAACAACAATTAATATAGCAAGTATAAGAATTGAAATGCAAGAGAAGAGTTAGAGAGATTCAAACACAAGAATTAACGTGGTTCGGTCTCCACCTACGTCCACTATACCTTGCTTCTTAGGAAGTCATTTCATTGATAGAGCGTTAGTTGATTTTGGCGCAAGTGTGAATATTCTTCCATATTCAATTTATGCCAAAATGGAGCTTGGAACACTCCAAACCACACCTACTATTCTTCAATTTGCAGATAGGTCCACTAAGGTACCTAGAGGTATACTGCAGGATGTTTTGGTTAAGATAGATTCGTTTGTCTTTCCTGCAGATTTTATTGTCCTAGATATGGAGCCTGTCGATATTACTAGGCCCCAAATCCCGGTTATAATAGGACGACCTCTTCTGGCAACTGCTAATGCAGTCCTTCATTGTAGGACTGGCATAATGAAGGTGTCTTTTGGTAACATGAAAACCAGGCTGCAGGTTTATATTGCAGCTAATCAACCTCATAACTTTGAGGATTGTTCTTTTGTAGACATCATAGATAAAGTGGTAGAGGAAGCTACACCTTATCTTCTGTCCAAGGACCCGTTAGAAACATGTCTTAATTACTTTGGGTTCAAAGACCATGACTTGGAGCACTCATTCATGGAGGTAAATCTTGTCTTAGATTCTACCTCCTCTGTAGAAAAATTGCCATGGAGACCTAGGGTTGAGCCACTTCCGTCTATTGCCAGTGTCCCTTCCCCTACGTCTTTTGAGTCTCCGCCGCAACTTGAGTTAAAGCCTCTGCCGGCTAATCTCAAGTATGCATTTTTGGGTAATAGTGACACCTTGCCTGTTATAATTTCATCTTCATTAAATTTAGAACAGGAAGGTAAGTTGTTATCTGTTTTGAAAGAGCACAGAGTAGCCATAGGATGGTCGGTCGCTGATTTAAAGGGTATAGACCCGTCAATCTGCCAGCACCGTATTCACCTAGAGGAAGGGGTGAATCCTTCTAGAGATGCCCAACGTAAGTTGAATCCCAATATGAAAGAGGTAGTTAAAAAGGAAGTTTTGAAACTACTGGATGCGGGTATCATTTACCCAATTTCAGATAGTGAGTGGGTTTCCCCTACTCAACTGGTTCCTAAGAAGTCTGGGATAACAGTGATAGCTAACGAGGAGGGTATTCTAGTCCCTACAAGAGCTACCACTGGTTGGAGAGTCTGTATAGACTATAGGAAATTAAATTCCAAGACTAGGAAAGACCACTTCCCTCTGCCTTATATTGACCAAATTCTAGAGAGATTATCCGGGCAGAGCTTTTATTGCTTCCTAGATGGCTATTCAGGGTATAACCAAATAGCGGTTTACCCCGAGGATCAGGAGAAAACAACATTTACCTGTCCATTCGGGACATTTGCATTTAGGCGTATGTCTTTTGGCCTATGCAATGCCCGAGCACGTTCCAAAGATGTATGACTTCTATCTTTTCTGATATGATAGGAGACTATTTGGAAGTGTTTATGGACGACTTTTCTGTTTTCGGTCCTTCTTTTGATGAATGCCTCTCTAATCTCTCGAAAGTGCTTAAGAGATGTTGTGAGACAAATCTTGTTCTTAGTTGGGAGAAGAGCCATTTCATGGTTCGTGAGGGCATCGTGCTTGGGCATATCGTATCTAGTAGGGGGATAGAGGTTGACAAAGCTAAGGTTGACTTAATTGCAAAACTACCTCCTCCTACTACTGTTAGGCAAATCCGGTCCTTCCTTGGACATGCTGGATTTTACAGGCGTTTCATTAAAGACTTTAGTAAAATAGCAAAACCAATGTGTAATCTGCTTGCTAAAGATGTAGAGTTTAACTTTGATAAAGCCTGTCTAGAGTCCTTCAATAAATTGCGTTTAATGTTGATCTCGGCACCTATCATGCGAGCTCCCGATTGGTCACTTCCTTTCGAGCTAATGTGTGATGCCTCTGATTATGCTGTGGGGGCAGTGTTGGGTCAGAGGGTAGATAAGGCCCCTTATGTTATATACTACGCAAGCAAAACCTTGAATGAAGCTCAGTTAAATTACACTACGACTGAGAAAGAAATGCTTGCAGTAGTTTTTGCGTTAGATAAATTCTGATCCTATCTGTGGGGATCGAAGACCATTGTGTACTCAGATCATGCCGCCTTGCGGTACCTACTCTCTAAGAAAGAGACGAAGCCTAAGCTGATTAGGTGGATTCTCTTATTACAAGAATTTGACTTTGAGATTAGGGATAAGAAAGGGTCTGAGAATGTCGTTGCTGACCACCTCTCTAGGATAGTTGTTGAAGAATAGAGTGACCCCACGCCTATTAGGGATTCTTTCCCTGATGAGCAGCTTTTTGCCGTCACTCATTCTACCTTACCCTGGTATGTTCATATAGTGAATTATCATGCCACAGGCCTTGTACCATCTCTTTGGTCGAAACAGGAAAAGGATCGGTTCTTTTCGCAAATAAAGTTTTATTATTGGGAAGATCCTCTCCTGTTTAAGTACTGTGCTGACCAGGTTATACGTAGGTGTATTCCAGAGAGTGAAATGCAAGACGTTTTGAAGTTCTGCCACACTCTAGCATGTGGAGGACACTTTAGCGGGAAAAAGACTGCCGCTAAAGTCTTGCAGTGTGGGTTTTTCTGGCCCACACTATTCAAAGATGCATTGGACTTCTGTAAGTCCTGCCAAAATTGCCAAAGAATGGGTTCTATGTCTAGAAGGGATATGATGCCTCTTAACCCTATCTTGATCGTCGAAATTTTCGATGTTTGGGGCATTGACTTCATGGGACCTTTTCCTATTTCGCATGGGTTTGAATACATTCTAGTGGCTGTCGATTATGTATCTAAATGGGTAGAAGCCATAGCCACTAGGACCAATGACCACAAGGTGGTATTGAATTTCCTCCAAGAGAACATTTTCTCTAGGTTTGGGTTTCCAAGGGCCATCATCAGTGATGGAGGGTCACATTTTAATAATCGACCCTTTGCAACTCTCGTAGCTAAATATTCTATCACTCACAAGGTTGCAACCCCATACCATCCTCAGACTAGCGGGCAAGTGGAGGTTTCAAATAGGGAAATTAAGCATATTCTAGAAAAAACTGTCAGGCCTGATCGTAAAGATTGGTCATTGCGTTTAACTGACGCATTGTGGGCCTACAGGACTGCTTTTAAAACCCCTATTGGTATGTCTCCGTACCGTCTAGTCTATGGCAAACCGTGTCATCTCCCTGTCGAGTTAGAGCACAAAGCACTTTGGGCCATTAGGAAATTTAACTTTGAAATGAAAGAAGCGGGTTCTCACCGCAAGTTTCAGTTAAATGAGCTCGAAGAGATTAGGAATGAGGCTTACGAGAATTCCAAAATTGCTAAAGCCAAAATGAAAGAGTTTCATGACAGACACATCAATAGGAAATCTTTTGAACCAAATCAGAAGGTGTGGCTGTTTAACTCTAAATTAAGGCTATTCCCTGGTAAGCTTCGATCTCGTTGGGATGGACCTTTTGTAGTAACTAAGGTTACTCCTCACGGTGCTGTTGAAATTCAAAATCCTCGTACTGGTTTGTCCTTCTTTGTGAATGGACAAAGGCTTAAGCCTTTTATCGAGGGTATAACCGATAGTGAGGGCATTCAGGATGGTTTGGTAATTGAGTCTGTCAGTTTGGAAGACCCAACCTACCAGTTTGACTAGTGAGGAATTTCACGTCTAGCTAAAGACGTTAAACTTAGTCCCACCCACCCGTTCCCCTTGTTCATCCATACTCGTCTAGTTGTAACATTCTTTCAAACATTGAGGACAATGTTTACTTCTAGTTGGGGAGGGTTTGTATATTCTCTTAATATGTATATGCATTTGTATATGATTAATTATTTATTGGTT
The DNA here is from genome assembly GCA_017140935.1 of Hamamelis virginiana. Classification (NCBI taxonomy): domain Eukaryota; kingdom Viridiplantae; phylum Streptophyta; class Magnoliopsida; order Saxifragales; family Hamamelidaceae; genus Hamamelis; species Hamamelis virginiana. The sequence continues at coordinate 158,879 of JAESVK010000232.1, forward strand.
CATTTAATTTGTATATACATAATAAAATTATTATGATTATTTATCATTCTTGTGTACATGTTAACCCAGTGTGATTTATATAAAGATTATTTGTATAGAATTTGATAAATAAACATGTGTTACAATGTGAGTTTATTCTTTCATTTATATCATTTCTATTTGTCTATTTTCAATACATTAATGGTAACTTTACTGTAATTAGCTTGTATTCAATCTTACACATGCACGAACTTGGTTTAAATCTTCATACTTGGCAATTTGAATATTTGATAAAAACCTGTTATAAAGTGGAGACTTGTGACAATTAAAGCAAATTTTGAACCATTCGATCATTTCTTGGGACGTAAATATTCATCATTTCAGAATAGTCTTTGGCTAATGCTTTCCTGTTATATCTTGCAAAAAGGTTCAATTCATGCGTATGTTAGAATGCAAATATCTTGTTAATCAATTGAGAATATTGTGCACATTTTTTAAAAATGATTTAAGGCCATTTTCTTCGAGTCTTGTGCCGTGTTAATTTTTGTTAGAGTTTAGGACCCCCGTAGTACCCAATTTTGAGCCGAAAAGTTGCCAATTTTTTCGATAACTTAGCAAGCCATGGGTAACGATGTGTCTTTTATACATTTAGTTAGTATAAAGAGTAAGTCATTATGAAAATTTAGTCAAAATAAGCCAATTTTTGAAAAAGTCAAATTTTGACCATGACTATCGATAGCCGTATCTGCGCTATCGATAGAAGCTATTGAAATTTCAAAAAAATAAAGCCGCGGGACAGTGCATGTTGGCTATCGATAGCGGGCCATCGCTATCGATAGAGATCGCGATCCTGGCCTGAATAAGTGTCTTCCCGCGTGAAACTCTTCGCATTTCATCACCTTTTCGCCTGAAATCCGCCATAGCCACTGCACCCCTTCGTCTTCAAGCTCAGTTTCCGACCCCCCCAGCCCTCCATTTCGCGCAAGATCGATTCCATTGCGATCCTCGCGCCATTTTGAGCATTTCTGACCGATCAGAAATTGCATTTGCTACATTCCATTTTGTCGCCTTCTTGCACGAGCATCGTATTTCGGCGAGGGCAGTTGGTTATTCAGCGACTTCTTCACCTTCCATACTTCGTGAGTACCTGTTCACATTCTGAAATTTTGAATTTTTCGTAAAATGGCTTAGTTTGGTGTAATATGTCATAGCATGACTTAGTGTACGTAGATTCTTGCATGTAAAAAGTTAGAATAGTGTGTTGGGTTTTTGAGTTTAGATAATAATGAAACTTGTCCTTGTACACTTGTTACACTGCATTGGGTAGTGGAGTTGCCTGGTTGTGGTAAAGCCTGGACGTTAGGCTATGCATGGCCATGCATGGGCATGCATGCATCGGTTCATACGATTAAAAGAGTTATTAAATATAGCCTGGATGATAGGCTAGTCCTGAAGTTTGAGATGGGATTTGAAAATTATCATATGGGTTATCAACTGGCTGTGTTGTGTGTCTTATTATTATTGAAAAAAATATATATTCGAGTATCTCTGAAAATATTCTACTGCTGACTATGTTCCTATCTGCTGCCGTGTGGTTGTAAAAAAAATTGTACAGAGCTATGGTACGCCAAAAGACCACCGGCAGGAAGGGCGTAGCCTTTCAGGAGCCGGCACAGCCGAGACGGAGGAGGTCTTCAGATTCTGGGCGGGGCAAGGCCCAGCGCACACAGCCAGATTCGTTAGATGATTCTGAGTCCGAGTGGCAGCCTGCACCAGTTCAGAGACCATCTGCCAGAGGTCAGTCGTCTGCCCAGCAGCCACGAGATAATGCTCCTCCATCTGGTTCACAGTTTGTGGAGGAGGAGTACATATTTGAGCAGCCGGATATCGGTGAGACTGGAGAGCCGCGCATGCCTCGCGAGTTCGAGAGCTACGCAGAGACTGAGACCGGGTCGAGGCGAGTACCGACCCGGCGAGCTGCGAGACCATGGCCAGTGATCCTATCGGCGAGGAACTTCAACGTCGACAGATATGTGGATCCGAAGGCCTTCAGATACGAGGGCTTGCTGGTAAAGACCTTGCAGGACAGACACCTCAGCACCTGGCTGAGGAAGGGTGGAGGATATATGGCCAGCGTCGTACGTCAGTTCTACACGACAGCACATATGGCCGAGGACCAGACTCAGACCCTGCAGGCCGAGGTTGGAGGCCGATTGATTCAGTTCACTCCGGACGACATCGCTACCTATCTGGGGTGCGAGCGTCCGTCATCTTCAGAGGCAGAGAGCACTTACCTAGAGCTGACAGAGAGTCAGTGTGCTGATGCAGTATGCGTGGACCGGGACTTATTTGACTGTATGTACTTCACGACCGGGAACATGCATCCATCATACGCAGCTATGAATAAGCTGCTTTACTGCAACCTGCGGGCGAGAGGCACGGATTCTCAGATACCGGTTGAGTCTGTTAGGCTGCTGCTGGAGTTCTTGAGCGACCACCCCATTGACATCGCAGCGTTGATCTTCAGCGAGATTCGTACATTCATTGCCACACAGCCACGGAGCAACATGCCGTACCCCCAGATGATTACAGCGTTTGCATTGGGTGCGGGTGTTGTCTCCGATGAGCCACTGCGCTGGGGTGAGGGTCCTATTACCCCTACTACTTTAGCTCGGAGTATAGCAGCTCGGCCGAAGAGGCCACGTGCTGAGACCGTCGGTCCATCAGAGCCTGCACCTGTACCAGCCCCAGCTCCGACTCCTGCTGCTCCTTCCATGCCCGATATGTCATCTGCCAGTTCTCAGGGTCTGTTCCATCAGGTCCTAGAGGGATTGAGATCCATGATGCATGTTCAGCAGAGGCAGTCAGCTCAGCTTGACAGGCAGACCGCTCAGCTCGACCGACAGGCTGCTATGATGGAGAGGCACTCTGCACAGCTCCGGGTTATGTGGCGACGTATGGACGGCGAGCCGATTTCTGAGGCCGACCGCGCGTTATTCTATGCGCCACAGCCCGATCCTAGATTTGACATCCCGCCTGGGGATGAGCAGTGATGAGAGATGATGCTCAGTTTTGAGCTTGGACAGTTGTTTCTTTTTGAAAAATTCTTTGTTTCTTTTTGGTTAAAACTTTTTAAGTTGTTGTCAGGGTTAGTTTAGGTATTTAGGATGATTAGGGTAGTGACCTGAACAAATTACAACCATCCTATTTTTGCAGTCTTCAACTCTTTCTGTTACAACCAAAAATATTACAAGCCTATAAAGACCTTGTTGATTTTAAAAATATTGTGCATTATTCTCTTGTGATTACTTGTTTATTTAAGTTTTATTTATGTATGAATTGCATCTCTGCATATATAGCTTTGTTATTTCATCTCTCTTTGGTCATTAATTAGAGCTTAATGTATAAGTTTTATACTTGTATATTTCCATTTGGGAACTCTGGGTTACTAACCTTTTCAGAGTGAACATCTTTTGCGAGTGACCATCAGTGAGGATTTTTGAAGTTGAAACTAATTATGGGTTAATTCTCGTACTCTTATTTCAGTATTTTGATTTTATCAAGTTCATCCTCACTACACATTGAATACTTGCTAATTTCCTATTAAAGATAGCATTTCTTGTATTATAAATGTTCAATTATGAATAGCGATATATCTGTGGATGAAACTCCTACTATGTACATAGTATATTGTTAAAATTCTTTCTCAAACAATTCTTTTATTTATTTCATGTTTGTGAGTATCATTTCTGCAAACTCTCACGAGACTACACTCGTCCACGAAGGGTAACTTAGTGGTTTAAAAGGCTTGTTGCATACGCTAAATGCAATCGCGTTTCCCTGTGAAAGTGGCTTTTCAACTTCTAGTTTTAAAGGTTTATCTTTTTGCTAAGAGACTAGCAAAACCTAAGTTGGGGAGTGTGATTGTACCACAATCATACCATTCAACTATGGTATTACTATGTTCTCTTATATATATAATTGTTTACTAAATAGCGTTTTGTATAAATATCTGTACAATTGGGTTTAAATCTCTGTTTCAAGAAATCTGTGCAGATTTTGTAAATTAAAGTCGTCACCGATGGAGCCGTGAAGAGCATCTCGAATCTAAAGAGCATTCAGAAGGATCCACAGCAACCGAGGGAATTACGAAAGAGCAGTCGATGAACCACCGCATGAAAAGTCAAAGTTTGACTCTGGCTATCGATAGCCAAGATGCGCTATCGATAGCTCCTCTATCGATAGCGCACCTTCGCTATCGATAGCCAGAGGCGGCTGCGGGCAAAAGAGATATTTTTGAGATATTTTGAGGGCCCTTTGGTCTTTTTCCTTTTCCTTCTATAAATAGAAGTGTAACGACGACTTAAAGAGGGTTCATGACTTATGCTCTGAATCATTACTCTGCTATTTTAATTCAAGTTACAGTTTATTTTCGCATTTTATTCGGTAGTTTCCGTTTTCAGCAATTTCCAATTCTGCAATTTTTCTTTCAATGCCTGGCTCAATTCTCACTTGAGGATTGTTCTTTACTATTAAGTCTTTAATTTCAGTAATTTACGTTTCTGTTATTTTCCTTTTTATGCATGGCTCAGTTCTCACTTGAGAACTGTTCTTTACTTTTTCTGTCTTTTTCTGTCTTTTTCTTTATTTACTTAAGTCTTTTCTTTATTTACTTCAATCACTTTTCTTTATTTATTTTCGCCATTTTCCTTATTTCTTCAGTCATTTAATTACCGCTTTTATTTTCTTTTTCCATCTCGTGAACCCTTAAAGCTTGTCATGGATAAAGGATATTCTCCTCCATTGATGTGTAGCTAATACTCCAAGCTTGGGTGAGGATGAAGTTGGATTCATTAATTATACAATCCTATTTTATAAACATCCCTCTATTTGTATTATGTGATTGCATAGTTGTGAAGGTTTTACCGCACACTATCGCTAAATATAATATCATATAATTGTACATCTGTGATTGCAATTATATAATTATGCAATGGTTCTTATTGGTATGAATACAAACCAGCATGCTTTATTCCTCATTTAAGGTGGATAGCGATATTCCATTCTTTTCCAGGATAAACTTGCCGGTCCTGTATTCATAATCTTTTTGGGACTTCCTTCTTGTAGTTGGAAGAACCACCATACATAATTACTATAGTGAGGATTTTATAAACATAAATTGTATAATTGATATTCAATGGGCTTCTCACCCAAGTTCCGCTCATTCCACCAACTTAACTGCATTTTTTACTAAGCTTTATTAAAATTACTGCGTTTTCACTTCGACCCAATCGGAGCAATTTCCACCAACCAATTTAATTGACAATATTCTTTCCACTTGAATTACTTCTAAAAAGTCTTTTAGTATAAACCTGCATTTCCCAGTGGTTCGACACCCGTGCTCACTAATCACAATCGAATTGAGGTTATCAGTCACGCGGTTTTATAAATTATTAATCTTGATCACTGACAAGGAATAATCTCCCTTGTCATCTGAAGCGATCAATAACAATTTATAGCATCGGCATCTCTTGTTGCAATAGCGCCCATACTTTATTGCATCGAAAATTTGGTTGCAATAAGTTATTGAGTATTGCATCAATCCTTCTCGTTGTAGTAGATGTTTTGTATTGCAACGATATATGTTGTTGTAATAGAATAATAGTTTATAGCATCGACATCGCTTGTTGCAATAGCGCCTAGCACCACCAAAAACTCTCTCCATTTTTTTAATTCCCACCATACTATATTACATCCAAAATTTGGTTGCAATAATTTATTGAATATTGCATCAATCATTCTCATTGTATTAGATAGTTTGGATCGCTTTGATTTTTGGTAGACACATGACATACATAAGAGGAGTATCTAATCCAATGGTTAATTTATAAAAATCTGTCTAGTTACTAGACCTACAGAGACTTTAAACCGTTTTCTTATGAGCACAAAAACTATAAAGTATCCGTTTTCTTATGAGCACAAAAACTATAAAGTATTAAGGGTTAAATGTATTTTAGTACCATCAACTTTTGGGTCAGTTTCAATGTGGGCCATCAACTTTACATTGACTCAATTTAGTACCATCAACTTTTGGGTCAGTTCCAATGTGGGCCACGAACTTTACATTAACTCAATTTAGTACCATTAACTTTTGGGTCAGTTTCAATGTTGGCCATGAACTTTACATTGACTCAATTTAGCACCAAATTAAAAAGTTCGGTTTCAATATAGGCCAAACGCATAACGCCGTCCATAATAACTAACGGAACCCTCACATGATGTCCTACGTGGCAAATGCCAAGTATGACATGACATTACGTGGCAAATGAGCCATATTTTCCCTCCAAAATGACAACATGTGCTGAACACATGATCAACAGCCCACTTAATGTTTTCTCATAAATAATTTTTTTTTATTTTCTTATAAATGTTAAAATATTTACTAAACTAAATAAATAATTTTTGTTGTATATTAAAAGTATTAAAATATTAAATAAAGTATTTTTAAATACTGTTATTAAGAATTTTTTAATTATTTTATAAATATTAAAGTAATAAAAAATATTTTTTATTTTTAATTGATGTGACAATTTTAAATATGAAGAGATGAGTGGGAGACATGATGTGATAATACATAAAGTTTGGGATTGAGAATTATGTCTAAAATTGCAGATTCTGTTATAATATGCAGATAATAAATTTTATGTAAAATTGGAGATTATATATTACATAATTTTATAATAAAAATTAGAGAGGGAATATAAAATGACCGGCATTAAAGGATTATATGACGTGTTGGGGATTAAAGATTATTCAAATTTTAGGGGATTCTTCAAAAAATTGGGGATTGTGAATTTACTTATTTTTGGGGATTATGTGTAAAATAGGAGATTTTGTATAAAATTAAAAGTCAAATTTAATTTTCTGACTGTTAGAATGGCAATCTCAACCAAAAAAATAGTAATAGGTTCATTTAATTTGGTACTAAATTGAGTCAACGTAAAGTTCATGGCCCACATTGAAACTGACCCAAAAGTTGATGGTACTAAATTGAGTTAATGTAAAGTTCGTGGCCCACATTGAAACTGACCCAAAAGTTGATGGTACTAAAATACATTTAACCCAAGAATTAATACAGGAGTTCATGCAATTCTTATGGTTTGAACTTTGAACCTTGTGTTAAAATATTTTAGCTATTGCATAATACCACTAATCCAAGCTTTTGTTAATGTTAAATATTCAAAAAATAAATAAATTTAAAGTATCTTATTTTTCTATACTTATATTAAACATAAATATATTTAAAACAATACATTTATAAAATTAAACGCTCCAACCACTAACCAAATGATTCGATTGATGATCCGGTGATCCACACCTTTCGTCGGGCCAATGACCAGACTGAGCATGATAGCTATGACCTTACGCATCATATATTTTACTCTAAACTGAGATACGACTTTTAGATATATAATTATTTCAAACTTTTAAATTATTATATAGTTATAAGGGTTATATTCTCGTAACTTCTTAGCATAAGCATTTTATACCATTAAGTCCAATTTTATTTTTTTACAGAACAATTAGAAAAGGGATTTGAATATCTTAATGACCTATTTATATAAAGGGGCTTGATCCGTTTACTAATACTTTTATCAGTAGTTTGTAAAATCTAATGTGGGAGTTTATTTTGAGAAACTCACCGTTGGATTAAATGTCATCTCACATACACATCATGTCTACAAAATATCAAGTCAATCGGAAATTAATAGCTACTTCATCAATAACTGTGAAAAATTGTGATTTTATATTGACTAGAATGGATCGAATGACTAATAGTGTCTGATTAGCTTGAATAATTTTGGTAGACTTGATATTTATAAGTAGAGAGTATTTAATCTAACGGTGAGTTTCTCAAAATTCAATTTCCAGATTGTGATTTTTCAAATCAATCGTAAAACTATTGGTAAGGTGACATGTGTAGTGACAACTACAAAATAGATTTTAAAAATTGACCGTTGGATTAGATACACTGATTATGAATTTCATGTTTGCCAAAATCATTGTGATCCAACGGTCAATTTATGTAAAATTAATGTCAATGTTAAAATTTGTGACTTTTGTTATTCAAGATATCACCATTTTTCTCTGTCGATTTTTTCAAAAACTGATCATTGGATCACTGTGATTTTTGGAGAGCATGAAATTCAGAAAAATATTTTCTAAAATGTGTTATATAATTTTTTTTAATATTCATAGCTATTTAATTAAATATAAGTCTATATATCAAGCAAAATAAAGAAGTTATATAATTAGAATCCTTTAGATTTTAACTAGAGGCAAAACGATACAGTTTAGGTTTGGCGCTGGCAAAGTATCAAGTTTCCCTCCCTTTTTTCCCCCAAATCCCTATTCCGACTTTGTAGTTTCCCACCATCTCTCCCTCGCTCACTCTTTCTCTCTAGAAGCCCTTGCCGCCGACAAGCATCACAGCCAAGACAGTCTTGCTGCCGTTTTCTCTCTCTACACCCTTGCCACCTACGATCTCCACAACATCAAAGATTTCCTTGCCGCCGTCTTCTCTTTCTGCAATCAGCCCTTGCTGCCGGCCGCCTTCTCTAGTCGTCGACTGCCCCCGTTGCAGAATGCCATTCCCGCAGACAGACCTCACCTCGGATTGCTCCTGTTGCCATTCATCATCAAAGGACCTCACCTCGGTTTAGGTTTATCTTTACTCACCTCGGATTGCTCCTGTAAGTTCAATTCCTTTTCTTTTCTTCCTTTTTTTTTTCCCAAGAACCAAACATGAGATCTTAGGATTTTTTTTTCCCGATATTTTTATAACTGAAGAACTATGCTGCTATATCCACAATCCCTCCTCATCCTCTTCTTTTTTTTTTTATTCTTCTCATTTGATTGAGAATATATCAAGGGATTTGATGTGGATTTAGGAGATTAGGGTATTGATTTGAAGATAATCAAGACTTGTTGCCTACTGTTGTTGATGAATTTCACTCAATTGAAAGCTTGCTGCACTCAACATCTGAATTTGTATTTAAGTAAATTGCCGGCGAACATATATATATATATATCTATATATATATATATAGAATATCTGGAATTTTTGAGTTTACTATAAAGATATGAGGGAGAAGTTGTGGATTTCTTAGTATACGTGTGTGTGTGTGTGTGTCTATATATATATATATATATAGACACACATAGAGAGAGAGAGAGAAGGAGGGATTTTTGGGTTTGTAAAGGTATGGAGGGTAAGCTTGCTTTTGAAAGGGTTTTTAGGGTGAAAGTCCTCTGTTTTTGTGATGAGAGAAATAGGGAGAAAGACGGAGAGAGAGGAGATGGATATAAACAAGAACATGGGGTTGCAACATCAAACTTCAAACTGTTTTTTCCTTCAAAAGTATTAGAGAGCATGTGATGAACATGGGGTTTTCTTCAATTTTAAAATGTTGCGCATTATACAAGATTGCTGCATGCATACGGTCATTTTCTAATTTTCACTTTTATAAGCTCTCAAGCTGGATCTTATTGTTGCCAAATTCTAGATTTTGAGCTTTGGAAAATTCTCGAAATATGAATTCTAAATTTATCGAAGTTCTTCATGATGTTCAGGAGTTCTAGTGTTTCAATATGCATTCCATGTCTATGGTGCTGTTTGATAGTTTTAAAGTATATTATGCATTAAATTTCCATTTGAAACTTGTATATGCTTACCTTCTTATTTAGAAGACCCCACCAAGTGACCATGGGCCATATAAGATTAAATTAAAACTGAAATTGTGAGAGCAGAATTGTTATGACATGCCATGTTAATTACTGCTGGATATCTACAGTTTTGTGTTTGGTATTCCATGCCAAGTCATGACAGTGTTATAATTAAAGTTGATATCCATTGATGTTGGCAGCTTTTGATCTTTGTCTTCCATTCATTGTTAAACAACAATGAAGGCATCAATTGCCACTTTGTCACGTTTCTTATGAATCACATTAACAACAATGAAGATATGCTACCTCGTCACGTTTCTTATGAATCACATCTCGCGTATGAAGCTAAGGTGGCAGGTCCTGTGCAATATAGGTGGATGTATCCAGTTGAGAGATCGTTACGTACATATAAAGGGTACGTGCGTAACAGAGCTCATGTGGAAGGATCAATTGCAGAAGCATATCTTTCAGAGGAATGCATGACATTTTGCTCTTGGTATTTAGATGATATAGATACAAAGCTTAATCGGTTGGAAAGGAATATAGATTCTTCTCAGTCTGAAGTGCCATCTGGTTTAAGTGTATTTACATCAATCAATTGTAACAAGCGAAAGTATAGTATTGAATTTCTGAGTAAGTCAGAGCTCAAAATGGCACGCCATTACATTCTAATCAACTGCGAAGAAGTTGCTCCATGGGTTGAGTGAGTATCATTTTTTATGTTAGTGTGGATCATAATTGCATACATAATGATATGTTATTATTACCTACTGTTATTCTTCCATGTGCATTTTTTATATATAGCGAGCATATTGAGGAGCTTACAACAACAAACCCTCGGAACATAGAGCGAAGACACAAAGATCTTTTTATTGAGTGGTTTGAGTCTCGGGTAAGTCCATCAACATGGTTAGTTATACAAACAATCATTTGTCATTTTAATAAATTTAAATGGTTTGCATTATGACTCATTAATTAAAATATAGGTCACACAATTGTCACATAATGGAGATGAACGAGTAAATGAACACATATTGCCATTAGCTCGAGGTCCAGATGCTCGTGTACGAGTCTACACCTGATATGTTATCAATGGTTTCTTGTTTCGAACACAGGAAGGAGAGTGGACTCTTAAAACCCAAAATAGTGGAGTTGTTGTGAAGGGAGATGAAAGTACAGGCAATATAGATTGGTTTGGTGTCATCAAAAACATTGTTGGTTTACGTTATTTGGGAAGTAATGAAGTTGTTTTGTTAAAATGTGATTGGTTTGAGGTGCCACCACAAGGTAGGAACCAAAGTAGAGGGTACAAGAAGGATGAATATGGGTTTATCACTGTCAATGTAACATGTCTTCACTATAAGGATGATCCTTTCATTTTAGGGATTCAGGTAGAACAAGTTTATTATGTGAAGGATGTCAAATATCCAGATTGGGCGACTATTGTAAGAGTGAAACCTAGAAACCTCTTTGCTATGCCAAATAGGGAGCAAGAGGTAGAAGATGAGAACAATGTGTTTAATGATGACCCATACCAACTAAATGAGATTCCAGTCATCCCACATGATATGGGTGGTAGTGAAGAAGGTATACAAAACATGTCTGAATGGAGTAAAAATGATATCGAGGGATTGAGTATTAATGCAGATGTTGTAAAGAGTGTTACCATGGAACAAACCCAAATTCCCGAAGATAATGATATTGATATCGAAGATGATGATACGTATGCTAGTAATGGGTCGGATTTAGACTCCCATGTTGATGATGCTGAGAGCGATGATGAGTTATTATAAAAACCTATTGTTTTTTCTTTATTGTTTTATTTTTCCCATTGGATACTCTAGTTTTATTTATTAAGTGATGGTCTATGTTCTATTTTCTGTCTAAAAGAAAAACCCTTTCCTTTGTTCTATTTAGAGATTATATGGAACCAATTAGTATTTATATCATTAACATGAGATTTCTTTGTTTTATTTTTTATTTTTTTATATTTATTCTCATATTTGTATCAATCCCATTACTATATTATTATGAATTCTCGAGTTTAGGTGATCATATTGTAGATGGCTAATTCAAAATCAACTCAGCGACGTTATGGGCCGAGGGTATCAACTCGGGCTACTACCATATCGTCCTAGCAACCTCCTCAGTCTTCCAATACAGTACCACAACAATCTTCTCAACCATCCATCCTATCATCGCAACAGCCATCACAGCAGCAACCATCAGGGAACCCATCTGCATCACAACATTCATTCTCACTTCCATCACATGCTCGCCGTCCACGTCCTCAGCCATCAGGTTGTTTCATTATTTATAGTAAAATGTTTGTCTAGCATTTTTTATTCATATTATATATTAGTTATGAATTTATTTTTAATCATGGTATTGGTTTTTGGCATCCTTTACATAATGATAGATTCTACACCGGCCCCTAAAAAGGGTTGAGGAGCTATGAAAGGATTAAAGGTGGCTAAAAGAGCTAGTGAGAGTAGTGATGGTAAACTACCAATTTCATTCTCAAGTAAGTTTGGTGGACCTATCGATATACACTATCGGGAATTTGTTGATGAAATTGCGCATCAAACAAGAAGTCTTGTACATGTTATTGGTGTTAATAAGTGGTCAGATATACCACTTGAGACAAAAAACACCATCATTGATAAAGTGTTGGTATGTATGAAATTTATGCATTACTATCAATTTGATACATATTTTGTACATATGAAACATGGTTAAATATCATTATTGAGGTCGATTATTTTGATAATGTGCACCGCATTGGGTTGTGAGCAGGATAGGTGGAGTGTACTAGATGATGACGTCACTTGATCTAAGATTTTGAGGATTGCACAAGAGAGGTACAAAGGATGGAGGGCAGCTTTATCAGCAACTTATAAAGCATATAAAGACGATGATGAGAAGCTCATCCAAAATATGCCTGAGGAGCTTGGACCCGAGGAATGGAATTTGTTGATATCATATTTTGAGAGTGATGAATTTAAGGTAAAACCCATAAGGCTTTTAATAGTTTGATGAATTGTTTACTTATGATTTGATATCATATATTTACTCATTTGATGAATGAATCCACTAATGTATATGATATAAAATATATCTCAGAGAGTTAGTTCGAGAAATTCTGAGAATCGGAAAAAGCTTGTCAACCAACATCATATGGGTAGTAAATCATTGTCACAAATCAGTTTTGAAAATGTAAGAATTAAATGCTTTGAATTTATATTGTCATTACCTGTATTATAATTGTAGTTAACAATGGTACCGGATATTATGTTTGTTTTGTATCATAGAGGGATGTTACACAAGAGGAGCCTAGTGATCTTGTGTTGTGGGAATTGTCATATTGCCCAAACGGCTAATGGAGTGGCGACGACAAAAAACGCGTCTATGTAAGTACATTACTTATATTTTTTCTCATTATGTGTATTTAGAGCTAAAGTAGGAAATCTATTTGTGTTTCACTTATCTTTAAACATGTGCTTATATTTTGTTTTTCATATAGGATGAAGCTAAACAGAGAATTGCCGAGATTGAATCTGAAGAATGTAGAACTTTATCTAAGGATGAGCGAGATGCTATATTCCAATCAATCGCGAATAAAAAATCAGGCTATATTCGTGGACGAGGATAAATGGCAAAGCCTACTACTTGTACAGAGCGTATACGTGATGAGCTCAATAGTGAGATTCAAGAGTTGAAGAGACAACTTGATCTTGAAAGGGGCGAGAGGGAAGCAGAACGTATTAAGCGAGATGCAACAATTGCAGCAGCAATGGAAACAGAACGTTCTAAAACAGAGAAAGAAATAGAGTCCATTAAGCAAACTATGAGACGAGTTTATGACAAGGCTAGCCAATCACTCTAAGGTATGCCAAACTTGTTACTTTAATATGTGTGTTGGTTATATTGTATTTGATTATTTGGATGTTGTTGGTTGTGTTGATAGTAGGTATAGCATTAGAATTTGTTGTATGAGATTTGGTGTTGAGATGTTGGTTGTTGGTTGTGTTTGGATGAAACTATGGTTGGAATTTTTAAGTTTAGTACGAAGGTTGTATGGTTATCAATTTTGGGTTTTGATACCATTGTGTTGGATGAAGTTGGTTGTTGTTTTTTTTTAATACAACCCATGTATGAGATTGTGTTTGGATGTGGAAAGAGTTGTAAGAAACCCTTAATATGTGTGTTGGTTATGTTGTATTTGATTATTTGAATGTTGTTGGTTGTGTTGATAGTAGGTATAGTTTTAGAATTTGTTGTATGAGATTTGGTGTTGAGATGTTGGTTGTTGGTTGTGTTTGGATGAAACTTTGGTTGGAATTTTTAAGTTTAGTACGAAGGTTGTATGGTTATCGATTGTGGGTTTTGATACCATTGTGTTGGATGATGTTTTTTTTTTTTTTTTTTTTTTTTTTTTTTTTTTTTTTTTTTTTTAATATAACCCATGTATGAGATTGTGTTTGGGTGTGGAAATAGTTGTAAGAAACCCTTAATTTTTGTAGTTATTTGAGATTGGGAGTGGTGTTTGGACTCTGGTAATGAATGTGTTTCATGATGTTGATATTTTTTGAGTTTGATATATTAGTAGTAAGCTTTTGTGATGATTATTTTGTGGGTCTTAAGCTTGAATTGTTTTTTGCTAGGCTTATTTATTGTTTATATTCTTTTTAATTATGAGATATGTTTAAATATGTGTTATGGATGTAGAAAATTATAGCACTACAGTTGAATTTGGTAGTTATTACTCTTCATTAATTACAACTAATTGGTTTTGATTATCTAAGACATCATGCATTTCAAAAAAATTTGTGTTATCATCAAAAACTTAATCTTATAAAATGCTTTTGGCTTTGGTTTAGGAATGGTGTTTGAGATATTGTGATGAAAAAGTTCTTTATTTTGGTAATGGTTTGATGTGAGTTTGTAATAATTTATTTAATTTTTAAATACAACTAATTGGTTTTTATTATTTTTGTAGGATGGCAACTGATGGACGATCAATTAGGTGGTTCGTGATCGATAAATGACACCTTGTAATGATATTTTTCTTCCAACATGGGCAAATGTTTAGACTTCGCTTTTAAAGCAAAGGACATAGACAACTTTTTTATATATTTTTTTTAATTATAGTTAATTAGACATTGAATTTTGTAATTTGAATTCTTTTTGGATATTAAGGATTTTATAAATAGGATGTTATTAAGTCTCGTAATTTCTATTATAATTGTTTTGAGATTTAGCTTTTAAAAATCTTATATTGAGAAATATATATTGTGAAACAGGAAAACGGAAAAAAAAGAGTAAATTGTAATGATTTTTATAAAAAGGTTGATGCATTTTATTGCCATGAAAAAAGTTGTTGTAATAACACATTTATAGGTATTACTCCAACTTAATTATAACAATGATTATCGTTGCAATATATTTTCTCCCGTTTTAATGCAACGATGGATATTGTTGCAATACATTTTCTCCCATTTGAATGCAACGATAGATATCATTGCAATGCAATTTCTTTCATTTTAATGTAACGATAGTTGTTGTTGCAATACATTTTCTCCCATTTTATTGCAATGAAATTTGTCATTGCAATATATTTTATCATATTTTAATGCAACGATATTTGTTGTTGCAAGAATTTTTCTTCCACTTTTATGCCATGACAATTGTCGTTGCAAAAACATTACATCTATTTTAGTGCAACGATTTTGCCCATTGCGATTATTTATTACAACAACCAACTCGTTGCAATAATGTATGAAAATTTAAATAAAAAAATTAATGCCACGAAAATATTGTTGCAATATAACACTAATTGCAATGACTTTTATATTTATTGCAACGAAATGTGCATTGCATTATCAAGAAGTTATTGCAGCGACTTTTGTTGTTGGATTAACTTATTGCCACGGAGTTTCTCGCAACCACTTGCAATGACTACTGCGTCGTTGCAATAAATATATATTGCATAGATTTTGGGTTTATTGCATCGATATTTTTCGTTGCAACAAGGGTTTTTTCTTGTAGTGAAAGGTAGGGAAAAGAAGAAGGAAATCTGCTGCCCCGCCACCAGCTGAAGAAGATGAGCCTCACGATCCTTATGAACGCATTTTGCAACGAATTGATACACTGTCAGTTGGTGTTCATCAAAGAATTGATTCCTTTGAACAACGGGTGATCAATGAGTTTCGAGATATTAGAGGAAGGCTCAATATGGGTGAATACATGGAGGAAGCACTGGTGGATGAATCCATTGACCCTTCTCTTGATGCTCACCTTGATGCTCCTATTGATCCGGCTTTCGACCCCAACTCTTACATTTAGTCATTTCTTATTACTTGTTTCTTAATCCTTCTCAAACAATCTTTTTGGTGAATTATGGGTAACTTTTTGAGTTTATAACATGGACTTGTTTGTTATTAAACATGCTTGAATATTTTGAAATTTATTACTTGTTATATCTCCAAGTTGTGTTTGGGATATCCTTAATTGCTTAATCATCTCTTATATTGTGAAATTATTGTTTACAATATCTTTAGTCATTTTTGTTTGGACATATTAATCTTCTTTATATGTATGCTTATTACCTCATATGTCCCATTTTGATATGAAAGTACACTTTATTATCTCACTTTGATATTTGATTTGCATTGAATTTCATGTAATATTTTGAGGGACATAAAGTTTAGGAATGATTGATACAAGCTATTAATCTCACTTTCACCCTCTTAATATGTATGTGACACTTTACCTCTTGCCACTCATCCATATCTTTTTGATATAAATTTGTGTATTGATCTACCTTAAACTCATTGCATTAATTAAAATTTCTTTTTAGACAAAACTTCTTATCTCCAAATATTTTGTTCAACTCCTCGTTAACATAATTTTTTTTTACCATCCCATTCTTTTCAAAACTAGGCTACTAGTACTTTCTTGAGGGGGAGCTTATGTTTTTGCTATCCTCTAAATTAGCCTAATACTTTCACAAACAATGTGGATGTATCCTACTTTCAAAAAGGGGGAGATTTATTCAAACTGGTATGTTTGAATATACCATGATGCTTAGAATGAAGTTTTGCATAACATAGTTTGATTTTGGAGATTTCTGCATAGTTGTATATTTAGTATTCTTTTTCTCTTCTTCTTCTTTTTTTCCATGACTATGTCATGTTAGGAATGAATGTTTAGATTGGATATTCATAGGTTAGAAGTAAAAGGATTAGTTGTTTATTGTATATGGGTATTAATGTATAAATTTCTGCACTTATGAGTTTTGTATGGTTAACTTAGGAAGTTTAAGTTTAGGTATATGTATTTAGGTATGCTAGGAACATGTTTAGGAGTTCATTTATATTTAGTATGCATGATAGGAATTAGTTTAAGATATGATATTTTCTATTTTAAGGTTAGTAATGCATGTTAGTTAAAATTGAATTATTTTGCATATATAGGATGAGTGTCTATGGTTTTAATATTTTTAGGGATTTTGTGTTTTGTTTTGTATTTTGTTTTAATATATTAGTGTCTATGGTTTTAATATTTTGTGTTTTGTTTTGTTTATAGCATGATTCTTAATCTTGTTTTGATGGTTTGAGTATATAAAATGTGTTCGATGGAACTTGCAAAGGTGAGTCTCTCCCCTTGTATTTGGGTAAGATATTTTGGTTTGTTTATACCATAGTTTTGATATTGTTTTGTATAGTTTTCTAGATTAATATGTAGCATGCATGTTAGGACATTTATTTGTAACTTTCTATGGATTAATCATGATTTTTAGGTTATTTAAGGTACATATTCAAATCTGTCCAGATTTGAATGTATACTTTAAAGTGGCTTAATTATCATTTTTAAGCCCATTTTTAAATAATTTCTTCATATGTTTTTAGTATATTCATGTAGGATGCATGCTAGGTCATTTTCACATTTTTTATTATTTTTTTTAGGGTTTTTAGAATGGTTTAAATCTTGTATTTAAATCTGTCCAGATTTATTTATACCTCTAAATCACTTCTAAAAATCATTTTTAAGGCCAAATCTAACTTAGAAATATGCCTAGGTTCACATAGTTAAATTAGTATGCATTTAGGGCATTTTTCATGCATTGTAGGGTTAATATTATATTTGCTTATTTAAATTTCAGCTTGCATTAAATTAGTATATTAGGTTTTTAGACTAACTTAGGGTTAGGTAGAGACCCTAGGTTTAGGAAGGTCACTTGACCTTCCCTAGGACTTTTCTTTGTTGTAAGAATTGTATTAAAATTCAAGTAGTTGATCTAGTCTAAGAGTCTATCTTCGAGAGAGATTTTAAAAATGATTTTTGTTAAAAATAATTGATTTATTAAATGGTTATCTCATGAAATATGAATCTTTTAAAAGAGTTTATATTGAAAATAATTTCTTTAAAAAAGAAATGATTTTTGGAATGAAATTCCATGGATAATGATTTTAAAAAAGGAAGTTTAAATTGAGGTTTATTTCTAGAAGATAAGTTCTATCTTTTAAAAATTCTAAATGCATTGTGTTGGCCCAAAATATACTCTAGAGGGGGGGGTGAATAGAGTATAGGCAAATAAAAATATTTTCAAAAAATGGGATATAAGATTTTTGCAAACTAGAAATTGGATGAGTAAAATGCAAGATTGAATATCAACTCAATACAACA
>JAESVK010000232.1:177671-189933 GCA_017140935.1 Hamamelis virginiana
AAATTGGATGAGTAAAATGCAAGATTGAATATCAACTCAATACAACAAGATATGAAATAAAAACTTAAAGTAAAGAGATTGAGTTAGAGAATCAAACACAAAGATAACGTGGTTCGGTCTCCGCCTACATCCACGCCTCAAGAACTCCGTCAAGAGGGTTAATCCACTAAGCAACTCCTTCAAGGTGGAGAAACCTTTACAACTTGCCTTCTTTCAAGGTGGAAGACAACTCACCCACAAGAGTTCTCACAAAAACCTTACAAAACTCACAATACAAGAGATTGAATATTGAAGATACAATGAATGCTTCTTAAAGCTGATTTGTAATATATACAAGAGCACAATAACTTCTCAAGAGATCAAATGGATGAAGCACACGATTTTTTAATCAATGAGAAGAGTGAATATTGAATGCTTGATATTAATGGATGTAAGACAAAAGATTTAATCACTAGGTAAACAATAAATGATCACCAACCTTCAATATATAGCAATCCAAAATCCAAGTGACCGTTTGAAACCCTAGAAGTCGGATTAGGAAGGTTTTAGGGTGGTTGGGGAACATTTAATGCTTGAATTACTAGTTTAAAAAAGAGCCGTTTTGAAGTTGCAGAACCCTTAGTCGACTAATACAAGCTTGTTAGTCGACTAACAAGGCATTTTCAAAGGTATTTTTCATTTCTGGGCTCGGTTAGTCGACTAGGACAAGCTTGTTAGTCGACTAGCTAAGCAAAAATTATAATGATCAAAATCTGGGTTTGTTAGTTGACTAGGACAAGAGGGGTTAGTCGACTACCAACTTAAAAACATTTGGAAAATTTTGATCTGGGATCGGTTAGTCGACTAGTCAAGGGTGATTAGTCGACTAGAAAAATTGCAACCAAAACATCGCTACTGACCTTCCATTAGTCGACTAGCAAGAGAGGATTAGTCGACTAAGAAATCATTAGTCGACTAGTCAAGGGTGATTAGTCGACTAACTTAGAATTTCATAAACATTGCTTCTGTACTTCAATTAGTCGACTAGGACTAGACGGGTTAGTCGACTAGTGAAGTTGTAAAGGCAATAATTCGAAATTTCTAAGTCAAAATTAACACTAAACACTTTGACAAATTAACTAAGTATTTCAAAACATTTTTGGTCAATTTTGAAAGCAAATTAAGCATGAATGCTAATGCACAATGGGATTAAAAATATTTTCTCTTGAGCTTTACACAATTGATCATGAGAGAAGTCTTACAAAGAGTTCCTAAAGTATATGTAGATCAAATTGACTTCAATTTGGCCTTTATGAGCTTTGTGCAAGTCTTCAAGTTGGTCTTCAAGGATTGAACATCTTTGAAATGCTTTGACACTTGTAGTTTATCACCATGAACTTTGATTTGAATAAATAGCACTTGGAATGCTTGATGAATGTTGATGACGACTCCAAAGACAATCTATGGATATATAACACTCAACCATTTGTTAGAAGAAGGGTATGGTATAGTTATCATCAAAATAAGGTCAAGGACCTTAGGGCTAACACATTGGAAATCTTTTAATTATCAAATAATTTTGAAAAGTAATTTTGAGTGGATAAAAACTCTCGAAGATAGTATCTTAGATAAAGTCGAACACTTTTAAATGATGTAGTTCATTACAATAGGAGAGTCCTAGGGTGATCGAACTACGTGGACTTTGATTCTTGTCAGGCAACTGACAATGTACGTAGGTCGCCAATGGGTCCAAGTCAAATCTTAGGTTGACTGTGAGCCTCCTAAGGTCTTTAGGATTGTGATTATTTTTTTATTATTATCTATTAATATATATGTAATATTATCCATATTTTTTTTGGTTGATTATATATGATTGGTTGTTTTTATAAGATTTTGATAAAGCCCAAAAATAATTAGAAGACCTTTAATTAGGGTGAAATGGGTGCCTACAAGATGAGTCTTGGAACCTTCCCATCTCATAACCTAGCCCCCGAATCCAAACTTTGATTCGAAGACCATGCTTTTCCAAAAATAGGGTCATTGTTTTATTTTAAATAAAACTCTTTTTTGGGGCTTTCTTATTCCCTAAAAATAAGGTGGCGACTCATTGTTTTATCAAAATCCATTCCATTTTTAAAAATCCAATCTTAGTGGACTCCCACAATAGAGAAGGATAATTAGGATTGGATAAACTTGAGTGGATAATAGAGAAGGATAAATTGAGAAGTATAATTATCTACTAATCCACGATGATAAGTGAATCCAATCCCAAATAAAAAAGAGAGCTTTCAAATGGAGGGGGCTCGAATGTGGTGGGTTCACAACAGCTAAATTGTTGTCTTATATATGGGTCATTAGGGTTTGATAGTACAACACACATGCACGCACGCGCACACACACAAGCATATATCCTAATCATGGAACTTGTATATGTGATTATTGCCCCAATTGGAACTTGTATATGTGCTTATTGCCCCTATTGGAACTTACATGGAGGCATATGAGCATATACACAATAAGGAACCCATCACTATCAATAAAGAAAAGGAATGCCTTATATCATTTTCAAAGATATAACTCTAAGAAATCGTTGGCTAATGCATTAATTGGGAACTGAGAAGAGAGTTTCTTGAGTTACCCACATTGAGTTGATATTTTGAGAATTACTACTAGTGTCAATGTTAAGGTTTGGCAAATTTCCATAACCATACAGCTTGACTAGGGCATTATTTGGTAGAAGGATCAAATGTAACTTAAGTGTTCACTTGGTTTTTACATTTACACAATCTAGGGTATGCTATGATATATTGCCAGACGCAACTCATGATTATTGAAGGCCCAAAGGAAATTCATTTCTTAAAAGGTAAAATTAGATGAGTTCCAATTTGAAACCAAAATAGAAGTAGTTTTATTTTAGGGGCACTAGGTGTCCTAATTCTAGTATTGGGTTGTTCTGAACCCAAGGGATCATATAAATAAGGGCCTCAAAGTTTTCAAAAGTTAATTTGGAGGGGACCAAATCTTAATTAATTGCTAATTAAGATTTTTCTATTAATAAATGTTAATAATGGGGTCTTTATGCAATTTGAGAAAATTGTATTTAAAGAATTACACAAATTAAATAAATGAAATTTATTTAATTAGTTGGATCAGATGTTAGGATATTTAGCTAGCATTAAATTAATCCCCTAATAGGGTGGTTAGCTATATGGAGATAATGCCTTCTTAATAGAATTTTAAATAACATTTGAATTTTAAATAACATGAAATTTAAAATTCAAGTATGATAAAGCCGATAATTTGATAATGTATCAAATTGGCTTTAGATGAAAGATATAAGTTTTTAAAAGGACCAAAAGTCTCTCTCTCTCTCTCTCTCTCTCTCTCTCTCTCCATGATGGCCAAATTCCCCTCTCTCTTTCTCCTTTTATTCTTCCATCCTTAATGCTAGGATTTTGAAATAATGCCCTTGAAGAGAGAGACTTGTGTGGATCAATCTTGGAGGCTATCATAATTTTGAAGCTTGATCGTTGATCATCTATTACATCTTAATGCTAAATTAATTTTTTGTATCTCTTGTTTTATTTAAATAACTTACATGATCATTGAGGATATTGTACTACAAGGATCCATATATATATATATATATTTTTCACTCCGTATCATGGATTTTTTTTTTATATACTAACAAAAAAAAAAAAAAAAAAAAAAAAAAAAAATTTAAAAATACAAGGGGTTTTGGGAATATTCATAGACTTTTTGAAAAAAACCCCAGGAATTGAGGACTTTTGGGTAATTTTCCCTTAATTTATTCTATTGGATATTGGGTGATTCTATTTATACCCAAAAAACATCTCTCCACACCCACCTTTTTTTAACACCCATCATTAAAATTTTAATTTTAATTTTTTTCTCATTGCACCCTCCATAATTCATAATATAACCCCAATCCAAGCCATCTTAATTAAAATTATTCTTTCTTATTACACCCCACCCTCTATTACATGCTACTACAAATACAATATAATTAATAAATTCAACTCCCCTCCATTTTCTCTTTTTTACTAGATGATCACCACCTCTTCTTTTTCTCCAGCTTCTTCTTTTCCTCTTTCTTTCTCTAAAAACCTCCATCATATTCTCACATTTTTTATCCATTATTTCACTAGTTTTGGAGAAATCTGATAGTTTTTTGTTCTTTCTCTTGCTCTATTTCTCCATTTTATGTCCGTAGAAGAAACCATAATTGAAACTTCTAGAATCGTTGGTGAAAACAGACTTATTGAAGTCGTTGGGATCCTCCATATGATGTGTGCCATCAAAGTTTCTGCAGATTAAAATGTGTTTCTATAAAAATGATATTAATAATATGATAATTTTTTGACAATCAGAGAAAGTTTAATTTATTTATGTCTAGTCAAGTGGACTTTTGGCTTTAGGAGTTTTTGGTGTTCATTCAATTGTAAGGCCAAAATCCCCCTACCATATTCATGGCATGGCCAGAAGATTTCTACATTTCATCATCCTAACTCAATATTGATATTAACAAGAGTTACCCTAGAAATAGGGCATCTAAGTGATTGGTTCGAGGAAAATGTGCTTGGTTCACTAGGGGATCGATCATCTCTCCACCCTGTGTAGGAATTATGCCACAAATTTTCTTTCTTTTAAATGGATTTAAGTGATCCAGAAAAGTGTAATTATTCTTTTATACTAATGAAATGCAATATGAATTTAAGTTTAAATATATATATATATATATATATATATATCATTGATATTCACTTATCTTTGTCATGGTTTTGAGAGTGTTAGGGTTTTTAAGAATATGATTTTTGTAATCGTTAAGAAGATGGAAAAGAGATACTGGGTGTAGCAAGAAATTTAAATATATTTTTTTATGTATTATTGTCCTTAATTAACAGTATTTTTATAAGAGGTAAAATTAAAAGAAATTTTTTTACTAATTAGTGGGTGTGGAGAGACATTTTTTTGGGTGCAAATAGAATCACCCTTGGATATTAGCATCGAATTTAAGATCCATAACTTGTATAGGGTTTTGGTCATCCATTTCACTATAAAGATAAAAAAGACATTTAACCTTGTTTGAGTTGTACAATGGGGGATTTAGGTAGCGTTTGACATAGCTTCCTAGAATAGTTAGGAAGTCATATGTGAAGAAGTCATTCTTGGGATGGACATTTTAAGAAGTCAGTTTGGAAAAAAATAAAATAGTGTTTGCATTGGCATGTCCGTAATTTAAAAGTCCTTTTGTTTTAAAAAAAAAAGAAGTGCGGAAGTTATGCTTCCTACAAATGTGGGTTTTCAAAAGCTAACTTTTCTAACTTAGATGGACTTCCTAGTAACTAACTTTTTATAAAAATCCATTTTGAAGATTTTACCAAACATAAATATTTTTTCTAGCTAGAATGACTTTTAAGGGCTAGGAAGTCCATTTAAATCCTCCCAAAAGCTATGCCAAATATATGACTCCTTAATATTAAATGTTTGTAGTACAACCATATTATCATAAATTTGTCACTATAATAGACTCACCAATACGGATTTGAGAATGATAGGCATTGAATTTGGGGTAAGTTGTAAGGAACCTACTATAGGTTTGATTTACAAAATCTTGAACTTTAAAACTAAATTAACAAATAATCTCTTAAACTATAGGCAAGCATGGTTCACAGACATCATGAACTTTACAACTAAATAAGTAACCCATTAAGCTTAACAAATAAAGGAAAACAAAGCATTATAACTAAATTCAAGTTCAAGGGTTATTTGTTTGGTTTTCAAAGTTAATTAGGGATTTTGAAATTTATAAGGGATTTTGTGAATTTCACCTATAGCTTAGGAAGTTAATTTAAGGGAGTTTATTGAAACTAACCTATAGTTCAAGAAGATTTTATGCAATTTACCTTTGTATTTATTGACTTTGAAATAAGATGTCGTGGTGGAGATAACAATCTATATCTATATTTATTATATATAAAAGTGTAATCTCAGAAATTTTTTTTGATTGACTAAATTAAAACATTCCTATATAACTATAATAGTACACAAATAGACATGGTCTCATATAATTGTACCAATCAAACTAGTAAGCTTCCTAGTTGAATTAAAATTATATAACACTAATTTGTTTCTAAGTTAAACTTAATTTCCTAAATGTATGTATGGTCCCATAAAGTTCTATTAATTACAATAAAAGTTATTTAAATTAACTTAAAATTATATCATAGTCACGGTTCAAAATATCACCAATCACAATAATTTTTTTTTTCTAATTAAATTAAAATTTCTTATAAATAATAGTTCTTTTCTAGATCAAACTTGATTTTTCAAAAATTAAATACGGTATAATTTATATTTTATTTCTTACTTTCAAAAAATAAGAAAATAAATACAAATTTGATAATATTGTTATTAAAGATTTTATTTTAATTTTTAATATGAAAATTACAATGTAAAATTTTTAATTATCGATTTAATATTATTTTTATATAATTTTAACATCTTAATTTTTTTTTTTTAAATTGAATTTTTTAACAAATTTAGATATTCAACTTCTATTTTTCATATTATATTTTATTTTTTTAAAAGATATTTAAAAAATTACACATGCATCATACGTGGTGCAATGTTAAGTTTAAGCAAATGGTGACATACTTTCAAAGAATTAAGTTTGTAAGATGTTTATGATCATTTGGTTTGGGCGATTTCTAGGCGTTTTCGTGAAAAGGTTATCGTTATCACTGTTGTCTAAGATTTATATGAAGTAAGTTGCATTTATATAAACATCAACAGGAAATTTCCATCATTATAACTATTACAATATATGAAATTTCAATACTTTCAACAACTAAATATGATGATTGAGTACCTTTTACAAGCAAATTGAACTTCAAACAATAGCTATTATATGGGGAACACCCTCAATATCTTTTGAATAAAAATTGTTGAGAACTAACTCATACATTATAATTTATAAGCATTACAACATTGTTTTTTTTTCTTTTGTCAAGCTACTAGCTAGAACGAGGTAAAGCATTCGTGTTCAGATGAATTTGAGTCGTCGCAAGGAGAGTGATTGTGTCTACCTTCATAGGTTGTTATCACCATTCGGCAATCCTCTGACAGTCGTTCTACCCTCTTCTTCACCCGACAGTTATTATGTGTACAACGGTAATAGCTTCTGTCATTAACTCCAAAGAATGATGAAATAAGTAGTAGTATGTGGGTTATATGTAAGCAATTATCATATGAATTGAGTGAAAAATTCTATAATTAGATGTGCTATATATATCACAGTGAAGTTTAACTCTATTAAATATATATGGCAACATTACCATGTAATAATGTTGGAATTATTATTTGGAGTTGCTGAATATAATCAATAAAAGTTTCTACTTCAATAAATATATCTTCTTTGTTGCCGATCAAAAAGATTATAATAAAAATGAAAAATATAATCAACAGAAATGTGGTACATACAAAAATATCCAGTCTTTTTAGAGATCTACAAATTAAGTTAGTTATCATGTAGCTTTTAGCTAGGTTTCGAACTGCATTAGTATACCTATAGAATAATACTACAATACGAGAATGATCGATTTTATCCAGATTGAGTCCTATTCTCCACTCTCTAAGAAAAGCATGAGACCATTTGATCGTAAGTGACTGAAGTAGAAAGAGATGAAAACTAGAGAGATTAGCATTTGAGTTGATTCATATTCAAGTAAGGCTCTCTCTCTCTCTCTCTCTCTCTCCCCCAAAAGACCCCTGTTTTATACTTTGGCTCGAATACAAGGGAAAAAGATCCACGATTCAACATGCAAAGACCTCCTTAAAAATATCAAGCCAAATGCTTAAATAGATGTAGAAGATTTTGGGGTCCTATAGAAATAATTAGGTAAAAAGGGTAGAATTCGAATAATTAATGAAGGATCCATTTCACTACCTGTCAGTGTACTTTTTCTATATATATATATATATATATATATATATATATATTCACATAAGTAACCCTAAAAATATTGGGTCATACCCTAAAATGGCATAGAAGATTTCAAGGTCCCATGAAATGTAAGGCAATGGAATACATACAAGTATTAATTGTTCAAACTTGTAATGCAGCATCTAAGAACATCACCATGACACTAACAGGTGGTTCCATATATACGTACTATAGCTGCAGTATTCAACGAGGATCACAACCATAGCATGAGAATATAGTTCTCACTTCTCATGCATCTAATTCTTATTACTAACAATATGATTTCCCAAAAAAACAATATGATTTAGAGGGAGCTAGCTAGATTATTAAAACATTCATCAAACTTCTTTAATTTTGCAGCCAATACCACCTTGACTAATTAAACCCACAGAATATTGTTATTGCGACATACCAACTAGTTTCATGGTTGTAATTTGCATCCTGGTACCATTGGAGGTAGCCAATGAAGCACCTTAAATTCACACGAGCACTAGCTAAAGAAACATCATATAATTAACGTTTAATAACAGTTCAATGTGGCTGCACGTACACCTCCAAAGATGCAAACTAGCATAGAGATTAAAAAAAAAAAAAAAAAAAACACAAAAATTCTCACATTCTTTCACAAAGGATGGACTAAATCTATAAATCACAGAGATGGCTAGATCAATTAATAAATTCCATAATATATATAATTCAGTTACAATGAAATTAAATTATTAGCAATGGCCAAAATAATAAATTATAATAGCCTTCTACTTCTAGGTATTTGTTAATTAATTACTGTCACATCAATGTTAAGGTGCATGGTGACCATGATGAAAACATTGGATAGTATTTAAATTGCATAAAGTCATGCAACACTGAAATTATATGTTAATAATTATAAGACCAAAGTAGCTAGATGTGAAAATCTATTTTTCCCAGTCGCATAAACACAGCGAAATAATCACAGATTTGGTACAAGAATTTTGCATTTATAAAAGCAGACAAGATCAATCCTTAGGCTTTGATCTCCTCTCCTTCGGTCCAAATTCATAGAATTATATATGCTAGCAATCCAAATCTCTATCAAGCAGTACCAGTGAGCTTAAGCAGATTGAGAACAATTAACATAAGCAACACACAAGCTTTTCTTAACAATTAATAAATACAAATTCCATGCACAACCTCCGGGTTGAAGCCTGAGTAGGTCTACCAATAAGTAACTTTAATTTAATTACCTCGCTCTTTGGTTCACTCTCTGGATGTTTTCTTTAATTACCTTGCTCTTTGGTTCACTCAGTGGATGTTTTCATTTAATCATGTAATGACATGGTCGATCTCTAATGTTGGGAAAGATTAATCATTCCCAATTAAAGCCAGTTCAATACATATATTGACATTGAGGTTTCTAGACTCCATTTTCACCTTTGTTATTTCTTTCAATAAAGTATTGATGCAAGGGTTTTCAAAGAAAATAGAGAAACAAGAATAGGGAAATGAGAGAGACTATTGGGGATATGTACTAAAAGCCATGCTTTTATGTAATAGACCTTAGTATTTATTTATTAATGAATTCTGATATTGCATTTTAATGAGAATTTGTATTAGCTATGTTTGCATTATATTATCTTTTAATGTTATGCATGTGTATCTTTTATTCTACATAGTAGATAATCTGGTATGTAGAGTTCGGTTTGCACACAGAAGATCAGATCATCAGTTCTTGTAGAATATAATTCTACTAGTTCACAGTTTTAGATGGAACTGGACACACCATCAGTAATATTGTTGCATAAAGATTTCAGTATGTCTGTCTTGACTACAAGGAATGGTTTAGTTCCAATTTCTTGTGCTAGTAGACTTGTATGTATTGAACGGGACTGTTTTGAGGTAATTGTTTTCTACTGATATGAAAGACAATTAATATCTCATGGTTATTTTGAATGCTTATGCTCTTAATCCCGAAATATTTAATATGAACATACACTTAGTATTTGTTATCTTGATTCATATAGAGTGAGATCTTTTATGGGTCAATAAACTCGATGAATTGGGTAACGACATTAAGCGTATGGTGTCTATTAATTATTAATGGAATCCACGTCCTGTAATATGGATTGATGATGCCCCCTTGAGGATGCTTATAAGTTTTGATTATGTCAAACCCTGCAGGTGGATTTTGTATCCGACATATCAAATAAGTTAAGTGGAAGGTCTCAAGGAGATTAACAGATGTTGATTAAATAAAATTGTCAGTAATTTAATTTAATCAACGGGTATCTGTAATCTTAACGTGGGAAGATTAATAAGTATTTAATAACAAAGAGCTCGAAATAGAATTTCGAATAAGCGAGGGAGTGCAATTATAATTCTTTAGTGGAATGAATTATAATTAATATTTATAATGGGATCGGAGCCCGAAACTTATTTGCTTTTATGTCCCTATCGTAGCCTATATATATGCCACGTTGGGCAGCCTCTAGGTGAGATGAAATATTATTTCTAAACCCTAGAGGCAGCCGCCTAACAAGTAGAGCACAAAGAGAGCTACTCTCTCTTCACGTTCTGGCATAAGAGGAATACAATAAAAGGCTTGAAGAGCTCGAGCAGATTTCTATAGTTCGTGATTCATTGAGATCAATCCAAACAGATCTCAAAGGTACGAATTTATCTCTTTTTATTGTAAAGGATTCGGATTTAATTTTTTATGGCATGATCTATATGCACTATCATGAGTTCATGGGATTTCCGCTCCCAATAGAGACAAAAAAGACTTCTATGATGGAGGAAGGGCGTAAAAGCAGCCCTCCATGACTCTCAATTGTAAGAAAAGAGGAAAGAAAGATAAAAGAGTAGCAAGTAACATAAACTGTAGGGTTTTTTTTTTTTTTTTTTTTTGGCCCAATTCACATTTAGACCGATCAATGATTTGGGTGGACCGATCACATACTCTCTGAACCTTGATTGAAGTGAACTAATCCACATCATCAGAAATTCTTACTCGAGATGAAGTTTTCTTTTGTCTCTCATATGAACAATACTGGTTAGAATTCATATATAAGGAATCTTAACCATCCTTTTAAGGTTAAGTAAGCAACAGTTAGAAGATAGAGATCTAAACCATTGAAAAGATTTACTATGAGTTGCAAGAATTTGAGTACAAAAGAGGTTTTGGGTGTGAGAATTGATTCTCTCTTATTTTGTAATCCTTTCTTTTATTATATGTATTAGTGAATTGATCTCTACTGCCTCGGTGTCAAAATAAAATAAAATAAATTGATCTAGCTCCTATGGCCGTAGGACGTAGCCGATGGAAACCTAGTGTCTTGTATGTCTCTGAGTGAGAGAGAGAGAGAGAGCTCTTTCAATTGATTCTATTTTCATTTTATCTTAGGCATCAATCTAATATTCCCATTTTACTTCAATAAGTATTATTATACGTTTTATATATAGAACCCTAAAAATGCCTAAAAACCATCTAAATTGACCCTATAGCCTAATATGGTAACAAATCAAGATCCATTTTCTATTCTTACAACCCTAAAAGACTCACAAGAAAAAATAAATAAATAAGTAAATGAGATGGGTTCCGAACATCGATCAATTGGGGTGCATCAAGTATAAATTTGCTTAGGATATAAAAAAAATGGACAACCTCTATCTAACACAATCCTATTAGTGTTCATGTTAGATAAATTAGACAACTGTACTATATCATTGCCCAAACACTTCCAACGCCATTATGTTCCAAACCATTTGATATTTTTAACTTTTTTGAAGTTTCTATAATTCAAACATCCTGATTCTTAATTTGAAACATAAATGTTTAGTTTAGATATTGTTAGGTCCTCAATTAAAGTCACTTAATTACATGGTTTTCATCCACAAAAGTTTGAATTTAGCTCTTCCACATTTTTTTTTTTATTTTTTATTTTTTATAAATGCCATTCTCTACTACTTGAAGTCCCAAATCTCACATTTAATGCACTTAACATGATCTAGGTATATACATTGCTTAATTCTCCCTAGTCTAGCAAGCTTGTACATATACTGCTTATACTCTATTAACATAGTTTAGTCGTTAGTTGCTGATCATATATATATATATATATATATACATATACATATATGTATATGTATATGTATATATATATATACATATACATATAGATATAGGTATACATATAGATATAGGTATATACATATATGTATACATATACATATATGTGTATATGTATACATATATATATATATATACATATACATATATATGTATATGTATATAGATATGTA
>JAESVK010000232.1:211834-228480 GCA_017140935.1 Hamamelis virginiana
GTTCACAAAGCTATAGCAAGCTTTTCATTTTTCCGATGTGGGACAGAATGGATTTCATTCTTCTACACGGGCGTGCTGGCTCGTTTGGGCCTGTTTTAAGTCCAAATTTGACGATTCAAGCGTCGAAACGATTGTGATTCGATTCTCCATGTTTTAAGAAGTGTTTGAAGTGAAAATACATTGATCAAGGTCAAAGGTTTAGGAAAAAGTCGACCGATTAGCTGTTTAGAGCCTGCCAGGCCCAAATTAGGGTTTTGAAATTTGCTAACCGATTGCTTTCGAAATCATTTCTTCTTCTTGAAACAAGTTTTAAAATGTTTTAGGAAAGTGTTTTGAAGCCTTTGGAGGCTTTGGTTTGATAAAAATATCGAATCCCGGTCGTTTTCGGTTGAAACCCTAATCTGGGCTTTGAAAGGGCCTTTCGAGCTTCAAAAGCCAATCATGAGCCAGAAGGCTCAACTGACCTTGCCACTAATCAACTTAGCTACAAAACACACTTTAAATATCTATGCCACAGCCTTGAGACCATTCGAAACAAGATCGACAGTCATTCAGGGCTTTTGTGATTCAAAGGACAAAACTGCCCTTCAGTCACAAAAGACCTTATTTTCTATCAAGCCTGGCTCAGAATGTCATGAAATTTTGTAGGGATGTTCCTAGACTCTCTAAAACCTAATGCAAAAAGAACCGACTCAATCTGACCTAAAAACATACATGTGATAATGACCTCTACCTAATTACCCACAAAGGGTAAAACTGGCAACTTAGGGTTTTGATACCCTATTTCACCTCTAATCATAGACAACCATTCATGACCATACTCATGGTCAAAAATGGATGTCTACACCACAGTTTCAAATACATGTTCTAAAGTCATAATTTTCTTAAAATCAAATACATGTTCTCATTTTAAATCATTTTTGAGTGGTACAAATTTATATTAAATGCTCATAATCTCCTCTTACAAATTCCATAACTCTCATAATTTATCTCAATATATATATATATTATTTGGCAGATTTACTTCCAAATATGAAAAAAAATCACAAAAAATAATTCGCATGGAATTAATTCCCCAAAATTTATCACGAATTTCTTCATGATATACCAACATTATGTAACCAAAAATTCTGAAAAAATAAAAAATAAAGATTATAGTATAGCTAAATAATGTACACTATTTTCATATTTTTCATGGATGAGCATTTCAAGCTTTCAAACTAGCATGCATGCATGATCCAAATTTATTCAAAACTACTATAAATAAACATTTTGATGTGAAAAATACACAGTTTCTAGAAATTTGGTTTTGATAATTTATTCCTTCATTCATTCTCTAAAAATAAAGGTGTGTCATTTTATTTGATCATGTATAATATAGGGATTTGATATAGTTAGCAAATGTTGATTTAGGACTAAATTAATCAGCAAATCAGTATGTTTTAGGCCATCGGATGCAAGGCATGACCAAGATCAATTCTTGGCCAACTTAAGTGATGCGGGTCACTTTACCCCTAGCCGCATGATCAAACCCGGCAACCCGACTATTTATCCCTCCCTCTCCTCGATCTCTCTCAATCTCTCTTTGGCTTCCTCACTCTGATTCCAATCTCCATCTCATAGAAGGCCTAATATGGGTAGAGTGCTTCATAAAAATAGCAGATAAAATCATGGCAGTCTTCTTCAGATTCGGAGAAGGCATAGTGAGGAGCAGCAAAAAGCCCAAAAAATTCTCGATTTTAAGCTCTTACATGTTCGATTCATTAGAAAAGCTCAAAACAGATCTCTCTAACCAAATTTCTTTGTGTGTTTGTGATGATAAGCTTTCTCCTCTCTCTTCGATGGTCTCTCTTCTCAGTAGCGACCAGGTAAGCACCCATTATTTTATTTTATTTTAAAAAAAAAAAATACCCTAACAAATTATGCTTTCATTTCTAAACAATTTCTTTGTGTGATAAGCAAAACATAATTTGTTAGGAAGGAAAACAAAATTTGTTAGGGTTATGAAAAAAAAAGAAAAAAAAAAAAGAAAACATTAATGGGTGCTTACCTTGTCGGCGGTGAGAAAAGAGACCGCTGGAGAGAGAAGAGCGTGAGATCTGGTTCTCTTTTGTGCTGCAAGAGACAAGAGGATGGGATTAGGGTTGTTTTTCGTTTTTTTTTTTTCTTTTTTTTTCTTTTTTGGTAATGAAACGAATAACATTAATTTAGGTAACAGAAATACATATAGGATAGTTTGTGCCCAAGGCATTGACATACAGTAAAAGAGATAATCAACAGGTGGTTTGGACAACACCACAAAGTCAGAAGTAAAAGAACAACCCTTCTTGGCGAGCAAGTCGTCACATTGGTTACCTTCCCTGTAGATATGGTGGAGTGATACTTACTGGAGGCTGTTGATTAAAAACCTGGAATCCTTTATGATAGGGCTTAGCTGATGGCTAGAATCAACACCTTAAGAACCATAGAGACAAGAACAGAAGCATCAACTTCAACATTAAGGCAACGAATGTTATGGAGAGAAGCAAGGCGAAGGCCATCACAAAGAGCCCGGGCTTCATCAGCGATGCTTGTGGCATAACCAACAGATCTAGAAAATCCAACAATACATTCTCCCAGATGGTTGCGTAGAAGACCACCTCCACCAGAACGACCAGTGTGCCCAATCCGGGACCCATCAGTGTTAAGCTTGGCAAATAAAATTGAAGGGGGCACCCATTCAACAAAAATATCCTTAGTCAAAGATAGGACTGAGGAGTTACCAGTGAGGAGATAAAATTCGCGAGCCCGAGCCAAGGACAAAGAATAAAGGTCAAAAGGATGAGACATCTTTTGTTCGAAAACAAAAAGATTACGGTTGGTCCAAAGATGCTAGCAAGCAAAGGTGAAAATACAATTATTTGGAACAAGGCTATCAATAGTGCAATCTTGGACAGAACAATTATGAATCAACCAATCATGGAAAGAAGTAAAACCATGGTTGCCATTAATGGAATTGAAACAAGCCCAAAATTCTTTAGCACAATCACAATGTAAAAAAATATGGTCAATGGTTTCAACATCATTAAAACAAATAGGACAAGTAACATTGTCAACAATGCATGTTTTAAAAAGAAAATTCTTACAAGGCAATTTGTTGTGGAAAAGCAGCCAGAAAAAAGATTTAATGCGAGGTAAGGTTTTTAATTTCCAGATTTTTTTTCCAAGTGGTCCTATTAAAGACAGTGGCATTTTTGAGATCAGCAAGATTAGAGTTGGCTAAAGCAATATCATAAGCATTCTTCATAGAGAAAAGACCATTAGGGGAGTTGGTCCAAGTGATTATATCCACGGCATGACCATACAATTGAGTGGGGATAGCTCGAATATGGTGCGGTAAGAAGGCTGGGATGTCAAAGGAGATGAAGGAGAGGTCCCAAATGCCGTTGGGGGAAATAGGGTTGGCAACCCGAATATTATCCTCATCACGGTTTAAGGGCCAGCAATAAGGTTCCTAAGAGGTCCAAAACCACACCAATTAGCCGACCAAGCATTAATGCTTAGGCCATTCTTAATGATCTAATCAGAACCTTTAGCAAAGGTCTCTCTACCTTTCTTAAGGGCATTCCAAATGATAAAGGCACGTCTAGACTTAAACTTAGCGTTGAACTTGAAACGCTTGTATTTATGAATGAGAATGAAGGTCCAAAGACTAGATTCTTTATTGAGACGCCAATTAAGTTTAGCCAAACTAGCAACATTTGCTAACTCAGTACAACGAATGCCCAGACCCCCATCTAATTTACTTTTAATAACCTCTTTCCAAGTAGCCAGATGAAGTTTCCTTTTCTCAGGGGTGGAACCCCATAGAAAGTCACGACTAGCTTTGTCAATAACCTTACAAAAGGAAACAGGAAGACTCAAAACTTGAGAGACATAAGCAGGGATGGAGTTAAGGATAGTCTTGACAAGAATAGAATGACCTGTCAGGGATAAAAGGTTGGCTTTCCATCCCTCAAGTTTTTTTGCAATTTTCTCTTTAATATACCTAAAATCCTCGCGAGACTTGCAACTAACCAAAATAGGAAACCCAAGGTACCTGCTAAAGGAGGACGTAGCAACCATACCCAGGTTATTGCAAACCAAAATTTTCTTAGATGCTAAGGTGTTGGGAGAGAAAACAATTTTGATTTGGACTCATTTATTTTTTGACCAGACAAGGAGCAGAAGGAATCTAAAGCATCACTAATAGTAGAACTGTTAGCATCATCAGCTCTACCAAAGAGGATAAGGTTATCAGCAAAGAAAACATGGGAAAATGAGGGACCATTTTTGCACACAAGGACAGGGTGCCAAAGATTATCTCTATTTAAGTGTTCAGCAAAGATAGCAAGAAATTCCATACACATGATGAAAAGGTAAGGGGATAGAAAATCCCCTTGACGAATACCACGACTGGGTTTGAAAAACTTGGTGGGTTCCCCATTGGCCAGAACAGCCATACTAATAGTACTAACACAAGACATGATAAGACGAATTAAATGGAGAGGAAAACCAAACCATTCAAGACTCTTTCTAATAAAAATCCATTCAAGACGGTCATAGGCTTTTTCAAGGTCAATTTTTGCAGCAAAGTAACCAACGGGGCCTTTTTTAAGCAAGTAAGTGTAGACATCCATTTTTTACCATGAGTAGGGTCATTGATGGTTGCCTGTGATTTGAGGTGAAATATGGTGCTAAAACCCTAAGTTGCCAGTTTTACCCTTGTGAGAAGTTAGATAGAGGTCATTATCGCATGTAAGTTTTTAGGTCAGATTGAATCGGTTCTTTTTGAATTTAGTTTTTAGAGAGTCCATAGATGTCCCTGCCAAGTTTCATGGCATTCTGAGTTAGGCTTGATAGGTGATTATGGTTTTTGCAACTTAAAGGGCAGTGTTGTCCTTCGAGTCACAAAAGTGCTTAAAAACCTTCAAGCCGGTTTCGAATTGTCCCGAGACTTTGTCATAGGTAATTAGGATGTATTTGGTAGCTAAGTTGATTAGTGGCAAGGCTTGTTGAGCCTTCTGGCTCATGTTTGGCAGATAAGGCCCAAAAGGTCAATTCAAGGTCAAATTAGGGTTTCAACCGGGAATGATTGGGATTCGATTGTTTTATCAAAATCAAAGCTTTATGAAACTCAAAATGCTTTCCAAGATGTTTCCAAAACATGTTTTGAGAAGTAGAAATGGTTTTTACGACCAATCGGTTAGTGGATGTCAAAACCCTAAAAGGGCCCGATAGGCCCAAAACAGCTGATCGGGTGATTTTTCCTTAAACCTTTGACTTTGGTCAATGCATTTTCACTTCAAACACTTCTTAAAACATGGAGAATCGAATCACGGTCGTTTTGGTTCTTGAATCGTCAAATTTGGACTTAAAACGGGCCTAAAAAACCAAAAAAAAAAACCAAAACCGAGTCGAAATGGGTTGAAATAGGCCCACATAGGGCAAAAAATGGGCTAATGGCTGGATGACCATCCACCTAGGGATGGCCAACCGTCCATGAGGGATGGCCAACCGTCCTAGGGTGGACGGTCACCTGAGCCTGGTTCCCAGATTTGCTAAAATTCAATCCTTTGAGTGTTTTAAGATTTTGGGACTCTTCCAATAGCTATCTAGCTCAGCTTGGAACACTTGGCACGACCTTAGAGACCTTGGAAGACTGATTTGAAACCCTTGGATCACTCTCTAGGGTTTTAATGATAACTATTGATCAATTTGGGGCCTTTCCTATATATACATCACTATAGAATCAATTTAGGAGGCTGAAAATTGAAGAGAGGAGACTTGAACACTTGTAGCAGCCACTAGCAACCCTAACCACGAATTTGGAGGCTACCAAAGGTTGAAGAAGAAGGCTAGGAGCAAGGGAGAAGGAGGCTAAAGGTATGTTTAAACATACCATGATGCTTAGGATGAAGTTTTGCATAACATAGTTCAATTTTGGGGATTTTTGCATAGTTATATGTTTAGCATTCTTTCTCTCTTCTTCTTCTCTTTTTCCATGTCTATGCCATGTTAGGAATGAATGTTTAGGGTGGGTATTCATATGTTAGAAGTAAAAGGGTTAATTGTTTATTGCATGTGGGGGTTAATGTGTAAGTTCTTGTATTTATGAGTCTTACATGGTTTGAAGTTTGAGTTTACGTATATGTCTTTAGGTATGTTAATTATTATTAGTTAATAGGAATATGTTTAGGAGTTCATTTATATTTAGTATGCATGATAGGAATTAGTTTAGGATATGATATTTTCTATTTTTAGGGTTAATAATGCATGTTAGTTAAAAGTGAATCTTTTTGCATATATAGGATGAGTATCTATGGTTTAAATATTTTAGGGTAGTTTTGAGTTTAGTTTTGTTTATATCATGATTCTTAATCTTGTTTTGATGGTTTGAGTATATGAAATGTGTTTGAGGGAACTTGCAAAGGTGAGTCTCTTCCCTTGTGTTTGGGTAAATTATTTTGGTTTGTTCATACCATATTTTTGATGTTGTTTTGTGTAGTTTTCTAGTTTAATATATTAGCATACATGTTAGGACATTTATTTGTAACTTTCCATGGATTAATAATGATTCTTAGGTTATTTAAAGTATGTATTCAAATCTGTCCAGATTTGACTATATACTTTAAAGTGACATAATTAACATTTTTAAGCCCATTTTTACATATTTTCTTCATATAGTTTTGTAGTATATTTATGTAGGATGCATACTAGGACATTGTCACTTTTTTTTTTTTTTAGGGTTTTTAGAATGATTTAAATTTTATATTTAAATCTGTCCAGATTTATTTATATCTCTAAATCACTTCTAGAAATCATTTTTAAGGCCAAATCTAACTCAAAAATATGCCTAGGTTCACATAGTTAAATTAATATGCATTTAGGGAATTTTTCATGCATTATAGGGTTAATATTATGCTTGTTTATTTATATTTCAGCATGCATTAAATTAGTATGATAGGATTTTAGATTAACTTAGCATTAGGTAGAGACTCTAGGTTTAGGAAGGTCACTTGACCTTCCCTAGGACTGTCCTTTGTTGTAAGAGTTATATTCAAATTTAAGTAGTTGATTGAGTCTAAGAGTCTATCTTCGAGAGAGATTTAAAAAAAAATGATTTTTGTTAAAAATAATTGATTTATATAATGATATTTTCGTGAAATGAGAATCTTTTAAAAGAGTTTGTATTGAAAATAATTTCTTTGAAAAAGAAATGATTTTTGGAATGAAATTCCATGGATAATGATTTTGAAAAAAGGAAGTTTAAATTGAGGTTTACTTCTAGAAGATAAGTTTTATCTTTTAAAAATTCTAAATGCATTGGAAATCTTTTAATAATTTTGAAAAGTAATTTTGAATGGATAAAAACTCTCAAAGATAGTATCTTAGATAAAGTCGAACACTTTTAAATGATGTAGTTCATTACACTAGGAGAGTCCTAGGGTGATCGAACTATGTGGACTTTGATTCTTGTCAGGCAACTGATAAGGTACGTAGGCCGCCAATAGGGTCCAAGTCTAATCTTAGGTTGACTTTTGTCTCCTAAGGTCTTTAGGATTGTGATATTTTTTATTATCTATTATTATATATGTAATATTATTCCTATTTTTCTTGGTTGATTAGATATGATAGGTTGTTTTTATAAGATTTTGATAAAGCCCAAAAATAATTAAGAGACCCTTAATTAGGGTGAGATGGGTTCCTACAAGATGAGTCTTGGAACCTTCCCATCTCATAACTTAGCCCCCGAATCCAAACTTTGATTCGAAGACCATGATTTTCCAAAAATGGGGTCATTGTTTTATTTTAAATAAAACTTTTTTTTGTGGTTTTCTTATTCCCTAAAAATAAGGTGGCGACTCCTTGTGTTGTCAAAATCCATTCATTTTTCAAAAACTCAATCTAAGTGGACTCACACAATAGAGAATGATAATTAGGATTGGATGACCTTGAGTGGATAATAGAGATGGATAATAGAGAAGGATAAATGAGTAGATAAAAGAGAAGGATAAATCGAGAAGGATAATTATCTACTAATCCACAATGATAAGTGAATCCAATCCCAAATAAAAAAGAGAGCTTTCAAATGGAGGGGGCTCGAATGTGGCGGGTTCACAGTAAGAATGTATCATTTCTTGAACAATGACAACATTATCAACAACCTTACGACTAGGAACAAAACTGGCTTGAGTAGGACTAATGAGTTTGTCAAGATGGGGTCTAATCTTGTTAACCAATAATTTAGTAACAACCTTATAAACAGAATTACAGAGTCCTATGGGTCTGAATTGACTAAGACTATTCACCCCAATACATTTGGGAATAAGGCAAATGAAGGTTTTGTTCAAATTATCAGGAACGACACCAGTGAAAAAAATATCATTGACAAAGTTACAAACTAACTCATTGACAATGGACCAGCAACTTTGAAAAAATCTAGGGTGAAAACCATCAGTCCTAGGGGCTTTATCAGGTTTTAAACACCAAAGGGCTGATTTAATCTCTTCAGTAAAAGGAGGGACAAGAAGACTAGACCTGTCCTGAGAGACAATGCGATTGGCCAAGGGAGGTCAATTTTCAAAAGATAAAGTGGAACAAATATGATCAGTGCAAAACATGCTGTTAAAGTGGTCAACAATAAGATTTCTAATTTCCCTTGGACAATTAACAAAGGAACCATCATAATTTTTTAGAGCCAAAATTTTGTTATGTCTTCTCCTAGTGAGGGTAAAAACATGAAACAATTTGGTGTTGCTATCACCAGCATTAAGCCAACTAATTCTGGATTTAAGAGCCCAAAAATCTTCCTCTAGGCGAAGAATGTCATGATAGTCTGAAGTCAAATCTTTCTCGAGTTGAACCAAAAAATTACTGTGACTGATGCATAAGGCTTTTTGAATACCATTACTTCTAGCAAGAATGTTATTTTTCTTTTTAAAAATATTTCCAAAGACAGATTTGTTCCAAAGGGAAATGTGTTTCGAAAAACAATTAAGCTTTTTAAGAAAATCATTTTCCATTGAGCACCAACCATTATTCACAACTTTCATGAAAGAAGGGTGAGAAAGCCAAATTTTTTTCAAAACGGAAAGGTTTGCCACTAGGGGAGGGATTGAGAGCAAGGGTTGATAAGATAATGGGGCAATGATCGAATGGGTACGGGGGAGATGCTGAACAAAGGCATTATGAAAAAGGGAAATCCAATCGAGGTTGGCCCAGGCTCTGTTGAGCTGTTCACGAATAAGTTGACCATTGTGACGGTTATTAGTTCAAGTGAATTTTGGTCCAGTAAAGCCTAAGTCAACCATATGGCCACAGTTCATACAATCAAGATATTTAGCAACTCTACAATGGTTGATATCATTCCCACCCATTTTATCTCCTCTACAGGTAACATCATTAAAATCTCCATGCATGACCCAAGGTAAATTGTTAGATTGAGCAGCCAGTTTCAAATTATTCCAAAGAATTTCTCTATTTTTTGCTTGAGGCGATGCATAAATAATAGAAATTAACCAAGGGTCAAAATGTGGTACCTCAACAATGGCATTAAATTCATGCGACGAAGAACCAGAAATGCGAAGGGAAACAGCATCCATGTGCCAGAGCAACCAGATACCTCCAACAAAACCATGAGGGCCCATACGAAACATGCCATCAAAACCCAAAGAAGTGCAACTCTTTTTAGCAGTGTCACCTGAAATTCGAGTCTCAGTCAAGATAACAATAGAAGGATTATGGACACAAATTAATTCCATAAAGTCACGTTTGAAGTGGTAATTTCCAGCTCCTCTAACATTCCACAGCATTATCTTCATGGCAAACAGTGTAAACAAAGGAAAATAAGAATCATACCCATCACCCAAGATTGATATTTCCGGTGAGTCGATCCAATCTTTCATCCAGAGGGGAGCTATTTCTTCTCCTGTCAATAGATGAAAGTGTTTGAACACAATCAGATAATTCAGTAGGTCCCTGCCTGACTCGAGGTCTCGAGTTGTCGTCCCTGAGATTTCCATCCTTCCCCCTCTTACTTCTAACGAGACCACTGCAAGATGTTTTTGATCGCTAGGAATGTAACAATTAATCCGGTGCTGGAGGACTCCAAGGCTTTGATTCGAGATAGTGACGGTTCCTGGGACGATGAAGGGCAGTTCTTTGAAGGGGAGGAGGGTTGATGGTCACTGCAGGAGGGGGTGGATAATTTGTTCATATCATGGTCTGAGGCATTTGGTACATTTCCAGCCAATAGTGGTTCAGAGGTTGATAATAAGGGGATCTCACTGATAAGTGATCCATCTCTTCCGCTAGTTGTGTTGCATTCCACCATTCCAGAAGTTCCACATCCGATGGTTGTCTCCAGCTCATTGTTAGGTACCAACTCACATGTTCTAGCCACTGATGGCTGATGAAGTCCAGGTTTTGAGGTGTGCTGGATGAGGATTCCCCTTGGTGAAAGTTGGTTCTCCTGTGGTTGGAAGCCACAGTTAAAAGCAACTAGGGAGGAAGAGGTTTTCTCGCTGCAAGCAGAAGAATTCATAGGAGGAAAATTTTCTTTATTCGCAAAGAGATGCGAAGTATTCACGGTGTGGTTATCTTTCAGTAGGGACTGAGCAAGGGGGACAGAAGCTGAACTAGGTGAGGTTACGGGTTGACTAGAAGCAACTGGAAGTTGATAGTTTGCATTATGGGAACTAGCAGCAAAGAGGAAAGTTTGGGGTTCACAAGCCATGTCATCAGTAGAAGTCTGACCAAATGAGGGTAAGGAAGGGGTGGATGGGGTGTTGCAGGGATTCGGTGAAGGTTGGTCAGGCAACACTTTTGAAAAGGTTTGAAAGGACTGCCACTGTTTGGCAGTAGAGAGGGTGTAGGGGGGCGCCTATAGGGGGCTTGAAAGGGACTTTTCAACACCTTTTTAAAGAGGGTGTCAGAACCTATTTCATTAGATGAGAAACCATGTAAGGGTTGGTTTTTATTTGAGGTATGGTTTTTGTCAGAAATTCTAGGTGTCAACTGAGTACCGCGACCTGAAAAAACATGGGCTTTTCCGGTGGGAGAGGTTCCTGTTGGTCTGAGAGTTCTGGCTTGGACATTTCCTTTTTTAAAACTTGTTGTTTGCTTCTTTTTCTTTGCAACCAACATCCACGGGCCATAGTTGCTTTCTTCGGACTCAAGAGGTAAAACATTAGTGGGAGAGGGTTCAGCTGCAGGAGGAATGGCTAAATAGGGGAGTGGGGACGTAGAAACACTGGGAATTTTATCAGTAGCAGGTTGAGGTTTTGCCATAGGGCATAGCTCATTCTTATGACCAACTTTACCACAAAAAAAAACAAAGAGAGTTCAGACTTTCATACTAGATATTTTGGAGATGACCACCAATGTTGACTATACCGAGGAGAGGTGTACTAAGGTCCACTTAAATGCAGAGTCTAACATATCTGCCTCTTTCACTGCTAGCTATTCTAGCATCAATATCCCAAGAGGTTCCCTATTCGTTGGAGAGTGTCTGTTTCATAGAATTTAATGGGCAGTTCTGGTAATCTAGCCCACACCACAGTGTGGGTGAAGGTGGCTTTAAAAGGGTGGAATGTAAGCTCCCATCGTCGCAAGGTAAGGAAGTGTTGGCCAATGAACCAAGGACCTCCAAGAAGGACATTACGAAGATCTTTAGTGTTGTCAAACCTAACTAAATAGAAACCATGTCCTAAGTCTATAACCTCCAAGGAGCTTTGAGGTTTCCAGATGGCATATAATTTCTGAACAAGAAAGGTATATCCTACTGATTTGCCATATAGTTTAACTATAACAGCTTGAACCCAAGGTGTTCTGATACGCCTCTTATCATCCTTTGAGAAGCGAATGAAGGGAATGGAAGGGTCGTCTTCTTCGTCAGATTCTTCATCTAAAAACCCCGTAGGGACTTGAAGGTGGACTTTACCAGGATTCAAACCTTTACCACTTGATAAACTATCTTTATAAGAGAAGTGTCCCTTAACTTTTTTAGTACTTCGTTCCTGTTGATCAGCTTCTTCCGTGGACTTGCTTGAGGGAGGGGAGTTTTCAGCGGGAGAGAATTAGCAA
Source organism: Hamamelis virginiana (assembly GCA_017140935.1). Classification (NCBI taxonomy): domain Eukaryota; kingdom Viridiplantae; phylum Streptophyta; class Magnoliopsida; order Saxifragales; family Hamamelidaceae; genus Hamamelis; species Hamamelis virginiana. Next base: position 223,940 of record JAESVK010000232.1, read on the forward strand.
TCCATCTCTGCTTGTCACTAACAATGTCTTGGGTTGTTTTTCGTTTAGGATCTAAGAAAGTGAAAAGAAATTTTGAAATTGGTATGAAAGGGTAGGCAGGTTGGGTCATACTGGGTAGCGGGTTTTAGTTTGGGTAAATGGCATATTTGGACCCGGTGCACTTAAGTAAGGCAATGATCAATCTTCATCGTGCCTTGCATCCAATGGCCATTTTTCAGTTTGTTGATTTACTCCTAAATCAGTATTTGCTGACTATAATCAAATCCTTTATAATTTGTATATATATAATATGAAGTTTTAAAAGGCCAACAGGTGCCATGGTGGCTTTGGCTCCGCCCTTGAGTGAGCCTTAGTGCGCATGAGCACCTGGCGCTAATCCTGAGATGTAAAGCTTCCAAAAGATGAAAATGGGCTAAACACAATACTTGGGATTTGGATTTCCTATTGATCACCTTTTTTATCAACACCTATTGATCACCTATTTCAATGACTGAGATGCTTCTACATAATGGTTTGAGGGGATTCAAAGGTTCTTATTTGTTGTCCTGACTCGAGTACTAAATGACATAGTTTTTTTTAGCAATAATCTTTTATTTCCCATTCACTTTTTTAGCAATAATCACGTTGACCCAAGGGTCAGTTTTTTTTTTTTTTTTTTTTTTTTAAATGTCACTGTAAAAAACTGTGACTATGTTGTTTTTTCAAATTATCATAATTTTTTTTTGGTCAATTTTTTAAGAAACTAACTGTTAGATTACTGTAATTTTTAACCGATGCAACATACATAACAGGGATCTATAATCGAATGGTTAGATTTTCAAAATTTGTTTTGCTACTGGCCATATGAAAGTCTTTTAACATTTTCTATATTTTTATTATTTCTAAGGGCTTGTCCACACTAGATTGATCAACACCATGTTAATAAAAATAGTGATCAACAACAAATACAAATCTCAAGACATGCTATCACGTCAACTTAGCTCTGTTTCCAAAGCCAACTTTTCCTTTTCAATTGTAAATATGATTTATTAAATACAGAAAATTATGTTTGGAGTATTCTTTTTTGGAATGAGCAATAGTTTTCATTTTGGAAAAAAAATAAAAATAAAAATAAAAAAAACTACTGTTGCAAGCCGCAATGAGGCCATGCGGCCCACAACGGAGGCAACCAAAAGCTAAAATTTTCATTTAAACAATTACCATCGATTCGGGTAAAGCCACGTGGCAATTGAAAATTTATTAAACAAAACATGTCAAAGCTGTTGTAGGGCCCCACATGGAGCCTCCGCGTTGCGGCTGACTACAGGTGCACCCAAACATTTACTGATTTACATTGGTGCTTCTAAAAATCTCAAAATTAAATTTCATTCTATCTTAGATTCAAATCACACTCAATGCATGTGTAAATAAAAAAGTTAAATTATAATTTATAAAAATTTAAAAAATATTTATAAAAGTTAAAATAATATTATTAAATTATTAGAGAAAAAAAAATTTTGATTAAGATAGTTAAAAGGAGTCGGTAATTAAGTTTTTAAACCTCCTAGAAGATAGGGACATGATTGTAAAAAAAAATGGCATACATAACCTTTTAATCAAAGTTTAATATATTTAATATAAAGGGTACTTTGAGAGTTGAAATTTGATGACACTAAACTCTAGTATTGGCTTTATATATTAGTATAGATAGTAGGACATTTTACATCAATAATCTTAAGTTTTTAAAATAATATGTGAATGAATCTGATCCAAAAATAATTACGAAAATGAACCTATAACTGTTTTTTTAGATCAAAATACCTTTCAAATGGTTAAAATTTGACTTTGACTTTTAATTTTGCACATAATCCCCAATTCATAATTTTACATAGAATTCCCAATTTTACACAAAATCCCCAATCCCCAATATTACACAGAATTCCCAATTTTGTATAGAATCCTCAATTTTACTTATAATTTTGCAATCCTTAATTTAACACAAAATATCATCAATTTTATACAGAATCCCCAGGTTTACACATAATCCCCGATCCCCAACACGTCAAATCAATATTTAATGCTTGTCATTTAATGTCCCCCAGTAATGATGAGTTTGGAGTTGGGGATTGAGGATTCTGTATTAAATTGGAGATTGAGGATCTTGTGTTAAATTGGGAATTATGTTCACTTTTGAGGATTAGAGATTATATATTAAATTGGGGATTCAGTGTAATATTGGGGATTGTTAACAAAATTTTTGATTTTTGATTTTTTTTTTTTTAACCGTTTACTTGGTAAAATGATTATTATTTTGTCTACATAAGGGTATTTTGGTCCAAAAAAATATTTATGTATCTTTGGATCGGTTCGTTCATGTAATATTTTAAAAACTTAGGATTATTGACATAAATGCAGTAGATAGTATGAATTTATGCTACTTTCTATGTTGCTATAAAATTAATCAAATAATAGAATTAGGTGAAGATTTATCTTTTATGAATTCTATGCATTTTCAATTAATTACTAGCATGATGGTCAAAACTAATGTATACATTGAAATCTACTATAGGCTTAAATAATAAAAAAAATCTTCAAATTAAAAAAATATCGGCATTTTACGTCAATAATCCTAAATTTTCGAAATACTAACCCGATCCAAAGATAATTATGTAAATTTTTTTTGGACCAAAATATCCTTATGTAGACAAAATATTAACCATTTTACCAAGTAAACGGTCAAAAGTCAAATTATTATTATTATTTTTTTTTCCAAAAGTTTTGTTAACAATATCCAATATTGCACTAAATCCCGAATTTAATATATAATCCTCAATTCCCATATTAACACATAATTTCCAATTTTACTAAGACTCTCCATTATCCAATTTCAAATTTGGAGGACATGAAATAAAGGGCATTAAATATTGATTTCACGTGTTGGGGAATGGGGATTATGTGCAAACCTGGGGATTCTGTGTAAAATTGAGGGTTGGATATTACATACAAAATTTGGGATTCTGGATAATATTGAGGATTGAGAATTCTATGTTAAATTAGGGATTCTGTGTAAAATTGGAAATTGTGAATTATATGCAAAATTAAAAGTCAAAGTCAAATTTTGACCATTTGAATGATATTTTGGTCCAAAAAAATAGTAATAGGTTGATCTTCGTAATCTTTGAATCGGGTTCATTTACATAATATTTCAAAAACTTATGAGTATTAATGTAAAATGTCCAAAAAATAAATAACGTAAGTGTTTACGTGATATGTTTAGTAAAATTGTTCGCTAATCGTCGACCAATTGGAATGGATGAAAATTTGGCAAAAAAACAAAACAAAACAAAACAAAACAAAACAAAAAATAAAAAAAGGAAAAAGAAAAAAGAAAAGCACTTCGGCTAGCTGGAAGGTGACGTGCGGGTGGGTATAATAATAATTTTCAATATGTCAACATGCCACATGGCCAGCATGTTGTGGGGCACATGGAAATGCCTAAAGATAATTTAATTGGGAATGGAAATTTGAGATAGGATCAAATAGGATTTTGAGATGTGAATGGGATAAGATATTTTTTAACAGGACAGGGTTGGGACAGACACTACCCATTCCAAACTCCGTCTATTACCATAACATTTACCGTTGAATTTACTTTTAAAGTTAGAATTAAGTGGCCAAATATAAATTATATTAGGACATCTTTAAAAAAAATAGAACTGTAAATATATTTATTCAGTACCGATCCTATCAGCATATGCTTACATAAGTTATGTAAACATGAAACTAACATATAATTGTAGAGTACGTATTTTGAAAAACTGACCGTTGGATTATATATTCTTCTTATGGATATCATACATGGCAAACATCATGCTAATCCAATGTCAAAATTTTAAAATATAGACTGTGAAAACCACGACTGTTGAACTGTCATAGTTATTCTCAGTGATATTTATGAGAAACCGACCATTAGATCACTATGATTTTTGGCATACATGACATGCATAAGTATAGTATCTAATCCAACGATCAATTTTCAAAATATGCGTCCCACAATTATCTATCACTTTCATACTTACAAACACAAGAAAGCATATGCTTATACATATACACACATGTATACACATCCTATTTTATGCTAAATCTTACCTATTTTAATCCAATATTTTATAAGTATTTTGAAAACCCAACCGTTGGATTAGATATTAATCTTATACATGTTATGCATGCCAAAAATTACTCACATCGATCAAATAATGTGATTAATAGGTCATCTTACGCAACTTGTGTACCTTTAATAGCATGCATGCATGTATGTCTGTAATGCCCCGATTTTTCATGGATTAACTGAATTAATTATAATTTTGTAAATAATCTTGTAACCAAGTGGTTCTTTTGTAAATTATAGCTATTAGAGTAACACCATAATTAGGCTAGGTTAAAGTGAATACTATTCAAGCATTATTATTTCTTTTTGGAAGATCAACTCTTATCTTGGGAAACGTAAGAGTGGAAATAGAGAGAAAGTTTGAGAAAAAGAAGGTGCCAAACCGAACGAGTTT
>JAESVK010000232.1:258772-277268 GCA_017140935.1 Hamamelis virginiana
GCAAAGGGCAATTTGGTCAATTTGGTCTTTACAAGGCCAATTCCTCACCCAATGATCAGCTATTCTAGTTGATCATTTGCATGGACATATGGTAGAAATAAATGGTAATAATGGGGTGTCCACAACAGCAAAAAACAATTTAGAGATACAAGATAAACTTTCCAAGTATCAAGTTAGGGAGAAGAGAGAAAATTTAACGTTGTTCCATGTTTTATCAAACATTATTATATTGGTTGGAGTGTTAGTGTTTGTCAGCTCATTTGGAAAAATCAAATGCTTTTATTTGAAAATATGTAATGGTGTTGGTGTATGTTACTATTGTAGGACCTTTTGTTAGTTTGTTTCAAATATGTCAAAAACTATAGTAAGACCAGTGTTGGTGTGGTAGATGTGAGAACAACTAATTTTCTATTTTGATCAATATTTATGACCTATTAGTAATTGACTTAATTCAATTATCTTTGTTTTTATTCTTAAACTATAATTTGTATAAACTTGCGGGTTATTATGGTGGCCTAAACGAAATAGATTGGTATGGGAAAATGAATGAACTTCTAAATGCACACCTTTGCAAGTGGCCTGCTTTACAATCTATATGAAACAAAACCTATCTCGGTGGAGACACCCCATTTTTGACTTGTGGAACATAAGTCATCATTGCATTCCCCAATTGGTTGAGAATAACCAACTATCCTCGAAGAAAGAGGCTGCAAAGCCCTAGTTCTCAAAATACCATTTTCCTTATTATTTTATGTATGTTTTTGACTCATTTTTGAGTCATTTCTTTTGCATTTAGTTTTTAGAGATTCTAGGAATCTTCATGTCAAATTTCATATCATTCCAATCGAACCTAGATAGGTAATAAGAACTTTTGTGACTTAAGAGGCATTTCTGCCCTTTTTCTTGCATAATTTTCATTGACCTCCGAATTCATCCCGATTTGTTTCATTGAATTTTTATGGATGTTTAAAGTTTAGTTAGAAGATTTAATTGAGAAATAGCATGGTTCGAGAGCATTTTGGCTCATGATGGTACACAATGGTCAATTAACCATTATTAGGATTTGAACCCAAATTGACCGAGATTCGACCCTTTTTCCAAATTAATGTTTTTAGAAACTTAAAAAGTTTTCAAATTTATTTTCAATACATGTTTTAATAAGTGGCATTTTATTTCTAAATCAATCGGTTAGTTAAAATTTTAAACCCTAAATTGAGCCCGATGGATTATAACGGCTAACCAGCTTGGTTTAACCTGACCCCTTTACCATGGTTAAGGATTTTTAGCCTAAAAACCTTCTAGAAACATAGAGGATTGAATCCTGGTCATTTTGGCTTTTAAATCATCATATTTGAATTTAAAACGAAGAAGAAATGTCAAAAACAAGTTTGAAGGGTCCCTAAAGAACTCAATTTTTTTTACAAAACTTGAAATGGATCTGATGACCATCCAAGCTTGGATAGCCAACTGTCCAAGGCTAGATGGCCAGCCATCCAAGGCTTGGACGACCATCAAAGGATTTTTCCCTAATTTTTCTCAAACTCTGAGTTTTTGATTTTTTTTTTTTTATGGGCTCTATCACCTTTTCATCCGATTTCTTTTAACTTCTTTGACCTAATATGATTACCCATGATCTTGGGAGGTTTAATACAAGCTTTTGGATCATTCTTACCACATTTTGATCTCAATCGCCCATGCTTGAGCCAATTTTCTTTAAATCGAGACCTTAGCTAGAGGTTTAAGAGAAGAATTTCTGAGAGATTTTTATTATTCTTTTGAAAGAGTGCTTTTAGAGAGAAAGGACCAGAGCCTTTGAGTCTTCAAGAGGTAAGTATTCCTCCTCCTATTTCTTTTATTTTTCTTCATTCTTTTTATTCTTTTTCCTTGCTTTTATTTTCTGTTTTAGTAGAAACATAATTAGGATTTCTTCTTTATAGTTTAGAAACATGTCTTAGGGTTAGGATTTATTTAATTATTAAAAGCATGACATGTTTTATATTATTGTTTTACACGATTAGTTTTTTTTTTTTATTATCTTTCATTCTTTTAGAAACATGTTTTAGGATTTGGCTTTTTAGTTTATAAGCATATAGGAATTAGGGTTTTTGCTTTCATACGCTCATATTAAGAATATTGTTTGAATGCTATTTGATCACATGCCATGTTAGAATAAGGAATATGTTTAGTATCATGCTTAGGGATGTTTTCTTTTAAGCATGATTGTTTGAATTATAAATTGTGGACAAGGGAGCGACTGCACGAGGTAAATTGGGGCTCTTCCCCTGTGCAAATTAGTTGATTTAAAGCATGATTTTTATGATTTGATGTCTTGATATTTGCATATTGATATCGTGCATAGATAGTTGCATATAGTTTATATTTTTTATCCATTTTATATCAATTTCTAGCATGGTTTAAGTTAGTTTTCAATTCTGTCTAGAATTTTAAAGTGACTTAAAAGCATGTTTTAAATTGATATTTAGGTTGTTTTAACATAGAAACTTCACCTAGGTTCACATAGAAACAATTAGGTTTGCATATTCGTCACTTATAGTTCATGTTCATTTTTTGCAAGCATGATTTAAGCATGATTAAGTTGTTGTCCAGAATAGATTATGACTTAGAAGCATGCTTAGGAAACACATAAACTTTAGTTTAGGTTAAACTTAGCCTCTAGGTTAGTCTAGATCAAGAGTACATTAGAAACCCTAGTTAGGTTAGGAGAGGTTTCCTAGCTCCTTAGGAGTCCTTTATCATAAGAATTATGATCATGCTAATTTTTCTCACCTAATTATGACTCTAGTCTTGAGAGATTCCTTTTTTCAAATAAAATTGTGTTTTTCATTAAAATTTCGAAGTATTTTCAAAGTCAAATGTGTTTTAAAAAGAAATCTATCTTGAATATAATTCTTATTTTATAGTTGTATTTTGAATAGGATTTTTGGAAAAAAAGTTCTTTTCAAAATCAAATTATTTTTAAAAATAGTTATTTTACTAAACAAAGTCTCTATAGAAGAAAGTTTTAAATGAGTTTGGATTATCAAGAGATAAGCCTTTGTGATAAGGATTTGCATGAATATAGTTCCCCACCATAGGATGATTCCTTTGATAGATCGAACTATGTGGGCTTTGAAGCTTACTAGGAAACCAGTAAGATATATAGGCGCTAATAGGGCTCAAGTCCGCCCTATGATACTAAGTGTCCTAAGTTTTTTAGGATTTTGTTTGTTTTTCTTTTTATTAAATATTTTAGTTAGTTTGAAGTTATATGTGGATAAGATTTTAAATAGCACAAATAAATTAAGAAACCTTAATTAGGATGAAGTGGGTGCCTACAAGATGTTCTTGGAACCTTCCCACATCATATCCTAGCCCCTAATCATTCTCTTATTCATTGACCAAGCTTTTCCAAAATAATGGAGTTGTTTTGTTTTTAATAAAATAAAATATTTTTTATGGTTTCCTTATTCCTTAAGGTGGCGACTCCTTTTTTTTTTTTTTTTTCAAAAACCCAATTTCGATGTGAGCCTCAAATCTCAATGGTTCACACTTGGTAATTTGGCTTATTCATTTATTGCAACCATAAAAAAAAAGGTGTATGGATTTGCTGTTGATCCATTTTAGATCAACACCTGTTGATGACCTCTCAGATAGAATACACGTAAGGCAATAAGGGCATCGTATGGCTAAAGAAGAAAACATTCAAATGGGCAGCTTTTTAAGGCAAACAAATAGGGTTAACAGCGCTAACACTGCGATATATAGGGTTCACTATTTGGGTTCCAAAATTTTCTTTTCTCACCCTCCTTTCCCCAAATCTCACCATTATTTATCTCTCTCATTCCTAACAATGTTCTTTGCTCGCTCTCTCCTCACCAAGCCATTCTTTGTAGTCCTCTCTCTCTCTTCACACAGCTGCGCCCACAAAATCCACCATTGTCATTCTAGCTCGGGGGGTTTAGTTGCTGAAACAAATGATAAAAAAGAGTAAAGCCTTATTTGGCATTTATATTGTTTTGTTGAGCTCTGGCCCTTTAGTGGGTCAGGGGTGCAAATGGCTCTCACAGGACCCATTGGTTAAGCTAATGATTAGAATTTCGAAAGAAAAATGATAATAAAAAGGGAAGAAAGAAATAATGAAATTGAATTTGTTAGAAGTATGCCCTAAAACCAATTGTTAGGGTACTTGTATTTCATTATAAACTCATGTATAAAACTACATTCATCTATGAAATGGTTATTTATTATCATGTAAACTTGTTTTTAATTACTATTCATGATAAAGTCCTTGGATAGTATGATAGAGAGTTATATCTCAGCGTTGAGATAGAGAGACTTATAACTTTTATGTACATCTATCCTAGACTTGTTCCTAATCATAGGTTTATATATTTGGGCAATTATAAACCGTTAAGATTAGCACAGGTTATACTAGCTCCAGTGGGAGGTTGGTGAGTCTCAAGCCATCTGTGTAGAGACACAATAGTAAATCTGTGGGTGCTTGTTAGAGAACAAGTACACCGAATGTGACCAATATGAGTACAGCTTATGGAATTCTATTTGTATGTCAAAAGCTGCTCATGTGTATAGTCACACTTGTAATCCTTAGACTTGAGACACCACTTGTTATATTATGCATGAATTACTAGAGTTTGATAGTATCTCGTACTCCCTTAACCATAAGGATCTAATCGATACTCATTGGCTCTAATGAGTTATTTATGAAGATAGGTGAGTGTGCAATATAGGATCACCACCTTAATATGAAAGGGCGAATGTCAAAGTTAGTTCACATTTACTATCTCAATGAAGTCTTTGACCAAAGCAGATAGGTAACCAAGGAAAAGTGTTTTTAAGGGTTTACCTAATTGAGGTTATACTCTGATGAATTTGTAACACAAGATTAAGTTAGGATTTGACATGAATCCATACCCAACTAACTTAATCAAGACATTGTTTGGTGAAGGATTATTTATAGCACGAAGGATTCATTTACACGATCGTATATTCACCCACACCTAGGGTACATCATGACATATTGCTAGATGTCACTCATAACTAGTGAAGGCCTAATGATAAAAGTTATCATTGAGGGCAAAATTGGAATTATTCCAATCGAATCTAAAAATATAAAGTTTCTATTTTAGGAGACATGCGATGTCCCCTGCCACTACTAGGCTGGAATGAACCCAATGGGCCACACACATAAGGGCATAAGTGAGGTTCTTGAACTTGTGAGAGGGGAATACTCTAATCCAAGAGTGTTATTAATTAAATGAGGATGAATGGTCAAGCTAGAACTTGCAACCAAACACCCTAAAAGAGGAGATGACTTAAAAAGAAAGAGGAAACCTTAGAGGTCGTGTGAGACACTCATCCAAAGGGCCTCCCTCTCTCTAGCTGTCACTCTCACTCTCCCTCTCCAAGCTTGGTTCTTTTCAAGGGTTGTGAAGATAAAGAAGGTTCCTTGAAATCTTGTGTCCGTGTGGACTAGCATTGGAGGCTACAAACGAATCAATTGTTATTGATTCGTTTTGCATCGTTTGAGTTCATCATTAGGATGATGACTATGGAAATTTTAAAAAACCTTTATTCAGCTACGTTTCCATGGTGAATCCTTTCAGAATTACCTATAAAAGCCTAGATGTGTTTAAATTGCCGCGGGTTTAGTTGAGGGTGAGGGTAAATTACACGAAATCCTTATTAAGTATAGGTTAGTTTCATAAACTCTCTCTTAACTTCCAAAATCTAACAAAAATCTCTATAACTAGAATTTAGATTTGCGATTCTAAACTTTAAAACTAAATAAATAACCTCGTTAAACTATGAAAATTGAACAAATAACTCTATAAACTATATGTTAAGTGCGTAAAACCCCTTAAAACTTCATAAATGAAGGGCGCAAAATGCCAAAATGTTACAACTTTATAATCAAAGAGACTATATGTTTATTTTCAAGTTCATGAGGTTTTTTTAATATAACCTATAATTCAAGATTTTTTTTTCTTGCTAATCAATAGAAACCTACCCTTATCCCAAATCATTCCTTAATATTAACAAATGAGCATTAATGCACTTTCAAATGTTCGAGCCCAAAATCTGTTTCCTAAATGTGTAGATACATGCTACTAGATAAGATGTTGTTGGCATAATTCAGTATGTTTTTTACTGGCTTTGAAGTTCAGATACATTTTATGAAACTAACATATAGTTTAAGGGAATTTTATATAATTTATCTTTTAATCTATTACGAGCGCAAACCCGCACATTGCGCGTGACTTATCAATAAAATTTTATCTAATTAATTGTAATTGTATAAAATATATTTTGATCATATGATCTTGACTGTTTGATCGTAATTAAATTTATAGGATTATAGTATATATCTTAATACATTAAAAATAATAAAAAAATGTTAAAGAAATAGAAAAAAAATTAATTTGAATGCATTATTAAAAAAATAAAAATCTTAAAATAACACAAAGAAAGCAAAATGTAAACTAAAATCAATTTTTCAAAAAAAAAAATCAATAAAATTTTATTTAATTAATTGTAATTGTATTAAATATATTTTGATCATATTATCTTGACCATTTGATTGTAATTAAATTTATAGGATTACAGTATATATCTTGATATATAGAAAAAGTTAAAAATGTTAAAGAAATTGAAAAAAAAAAATAATTTGGATGTATTATTAAAAGAATTAAAATTTTAAAATAACACAAAGAAAGTAAAAATGTAAACTGAAATCAATTTTTTTAATAAAAAATAAAAAATAATTAAGAAGAGAGGGGAGAAATAGATAAGACCCACAACAAATAAAAAAGAAAATAATTAATTATGGAAAGAGAAAAGAAACTTAAATGGGACCCACATCAATACAAAATCTTGAAAATCTAAACTTCAATTAATTAGTTCGAGCAATGATATAATGTCATATAATTTTGAAGTAGGTCCAAAGCCAATAGGGATGGAGAAGGAGAGCGAATTAAAAAGAGAAGAGAACGAAGGAGGGGAAAGATTCTAGAACCGACACATCAGCGTACTGCTCTTTATATAATAAAGGGAAATTACATTTTGCACCCACGAACTATAGGCTGTTTTTAAATTGACCCCCCCCCCCCCCCCGGGCTGTAGTTTCGATTGAAGCAAAGTGCCCCCGAACTATTTTAATATGATAAATTGCCCTCTTTCGTAGTTGACCATTGGGTTGATTGACGGAAAGTCAGTCACGTGAATGCACGTGACTAACTTTGTCCACTGTTATGACCAAATTTCCCCCCCCCCCCCTCTCTCTCATATTCTCCAACAAATTTTCCATTTTGGCCTATTTTTGTAGAAATTTCCGACAACCATAACTCCTTCATTCTCAACCTTTTTTCATGATTCTAGTTTCTAAAATTTTCTAAAATCAAGATCTATAACATATCTAAAATTTATAATTTTTCTATATATGTACAATTTATTATGAATTTTTAAAGATTTTGGGCTAACCAAGCTTCAAAAATTCATAGAAAATAATGTACCAAGCGATAATTCACCAAATTTGGTATGCATACTCCCTACATCATCTAGATCGTAGGAAAAATAATTACAATGTCCAAATTTGCAGAAATTTAAACATACATAATTGTATAGAGAGGGAAAGAGAGATAACTTGCAAAACCACACCCTATATAGATACATATACGTATAGAGAGAGAAAGAGAGATAGCTTGCAAAACCACACCCCATATACATACATACATATACATATAGAGAGAGAAAGAGAGATAGCTAGGTCAAAAAATCACACCTTTGTATACATACATACATGTATGTATATATATACATATGGAGCGAAAAAAGAGAGATAGCTTGCCGAGAAAACCGCCCCCCTCTTCCTTACCCTCGTCTCTCTCCCCGTCCTCCACCACCCCTCCATTGTTTCTTAGTTTTTTTTTTTGTTTTTTTTTTTATTTTTGGGAAAGTCACAGTTTGCCCCCCTGAATTATAGGCTATTTTTTAATTTTTCCCATGTGGTATCGATTGATAAAAAGGCAAAACGCGCGGTCAAGTGGTCATAAATATAGACGCTGCTTGCCAAATGAAAATGTTTTGTAGTTGAGGGGCCACATTGGTTCAATCAATACCACAGAGGGGCAACTTAAAAACGGCCTATAGTTTGAAGGGGTAAACTCTAATTTCCCCTATAATAAATGAAATCAATGTTTTAAATAAAAAAATAATTAAGAAGAGGGAGGGGAGAAGTAGATGAGACCCACAACAAATAAAAAAGAAAAATAACTAATTATGGAAAGAGAAAAGAAACTTAAATGAGACCCATATCAATAAAGAATTTTGAAAATCTAAACTTCAATTAATTAGTTGGACCAATGGTATAATGCCATATCATTTTGAAGTAGGGTCAAAATCATTAGGGATGAAGAACGAGAGTGAATTAAGGAGAGAAGAGAATCAAGGACGGAAAGAATTCTAAAACCGCCACATCAGCCTACTGCTCTTTATATAATAAATGAGCACAAACCCGCACAATGCGCGGAACTTATCAATAAGGTTTTATCTAATAAATTACAATCGTATAGAATAAGTATTTTGATTAGATGATTTTGATCGTTTGATCTTAATTATACTTATAGGGTTATAATATATATTTTAATAAATAATAATGATTAAAACTGTTAAATAAATTGGAGAAAATTAATTTGGATCTGTTATTCAAAAACTAAAAATTTTAAAATACCACAAAAAAGAAAAAAGTAAAGTGGAACTAGTTTTTTAAAATATAATTAAGAAGAGAGAGAGGAAGAAGTAGATGAGATCCACAATAAATAAAAAGGAAAAAAAAAAAGAAAAATACTACTTTACCCACCTTATTAGTTGGCATTTAATGCGTGGTTTACATCAATAAATATAATATTTTTATTTTTTTTCAATATCATAAAGACCATTGGTTCATGTAAGGTAATTGTAAAAATGTGGTGAAATAACATTACTCAAAAATTAATTATGGAAAGATAAAGGAAACTTAAATGTGACCCACCTCAATAAAGAATATTGAAAGTTTACATTTATCAAAACCAATAAAAATTAAGAAATTGAGAGAATTAAGGAGAGAAGAGAACGAATTAGAGAAGGAATTCTAGAGTAGCCACATCAGTGTAATGCTCTTTATATATAATAGTAAGATATCTTATGCCCCCAGAGAGAGAGAGAGAGAGAGAGAGGATGTTTCAATGATGAGAAGCACCATGCAATAACATAGTGGCGCCATGTTCTGCACACATTGCTAGAATATATTAAACCTTGTTTGTTTGTAGAATTTTTCATCTACTCATGAAGCTATAAAAAGTGAGCAAACTTTTGACATACATCAAACTGGAAAAGAAACTAAATAAGAAATACCAAACAGCTCTCACAACATTTCTGCAATAACAAAATAAAGCTTCCCTACGGACCCGACATTCTCATAATTTCATTTTCAAAATTCCAAGTGCAATGAGTAATTCCTCCAGAAAAGTAAACAATTTGAACCAATAAGAGAGAGAAAGAGGGGCAAGTTTATGCTGAATTCCATGCAGTAATCATAACCTTCCAATCAATCTCAAAAGTGTTTCCAAATCTCAATGATGATAGAGTGTGGCATCAGATATTTGGTGGGTCTCATTCTGTCCCAACCCTTGCCCCTTCTGTTTTCCATGTTTCATAAAAACAGTTTTGAAGGGAATGTTGTTGCAGGTGAGACTTAACCATCCTTCACCAACTCTGTTATAAGCCTACCATCTCCAATCATAAACTCAAACTCAAACTTAAATTGAGTCAGAATTTGAGTAAAAAACTCATTTTAAATAGAGCTTTCCAATCACTTACTCAAATTTTTACTCAAATTTTTTTAATAATTATATTATACTCCCCGCAACTTTATTTTATTACGTTTTCCCCCAAGATTACTTTCCCACCAAGCATATGAAAGACCTAGAAACAACATTTCTCATATTTACAAGGAGGGGGGGAGGGAGGGAGGGAGGGAAGGGGAGGGGGAGGGGGAGAGAGAGAGAGAGAGAGTCGTCTGCCCCAACGGAAATCAAAGTAGCCTGCGTATGTTGTTTTTCTTCAAAGCATCTGGAGGGGAGAGAGAGAGACATAGAGAGAGAGAGAGAGAGAGAGAGGGCTTCACCGGGAAGGACTGGATTGGTTTCCCGGGAAGCAGGGACTGGGATGCAAACAGCAGGGAAGAAGGCCTTCCAACGGTCATATTTCTTTGACTCAAAATTTGAGTTAGAAGTCAATTTGAGTTTACGTTTGAGTAAAACTCAAATTGAGTTTGAGTTTGAGTCAAGATTGGAGAAGGTTTTTTGGCCATTTTTACTCAAATTTGAATTTGAGTTTGAGTTTGAGTCCGGATTGGAGATGCTCTTACAACATCAAATTTGAAGCATTTCATATAAAATGGGTCCATTTCTTCTAATGCATGTAATTATAATAATAATAATAATAATTGAATAATTCTATTTTTTTCTCCCTTTTTGTCCTCCCTAATGTATTTGACCAACTTGTAACGACTATTTCAAGAAAACAACCCTTGGATTTGATTATCCACTTATACGCATCATGAATGCAAAAAATCACATTGATCCAACGATCGGTTTTTTAAAAAATAGACTGTGATGGTTGGTCAGATACATTAGGAAGGATAAAAAGGGAGAAAAAAAAAATAGAATTGTTCAATTATTATTATTATTATAATTACATGCATTAGAAGAAATGGACCCATTTTATATGAAATGCTTCAAATTTGATGTTGTAAGGCAGGCTTATAATAGAGTTGGTGAAGGTTTTTCACAATTTTTCATTATTGTTTATAATTTTTTTCAAAATTACAAAATCCGACCATTGGATCAATTTGATTTTTCGCATTTAAAAAAAAAAAAAAATGGCAAAAAAAAACAAATGGCAATTTTTTTGAAAAAAAAAAAAAAAAAAACTGTTCCAAGTTGTTTAGATGCACTAGAGAGGACGAATGAAATTTTTCTAATAATATGGGCATTTTATTAAAATATTGTCAAGATTTTCTAAAACTTCTAAAATAAATCCTACTTTTTAGAATTACTACAATTTTTTTTTTTTTTTGGACAAAATGCCATTTGAAGT
This sequence comes from Hamamelis virginiana, assembly GCA_017140935.1. Lineage (NCBI taxonomy): Eukaryota > Viridiplantae > Streptophyta > Magnoliopsida > Saxifragales > Hamamelidaceae > Hamamelis > Hamamelis virginiana. The sequence continues at coordinate 269,927 of JAESVK010000232.1, forward strand.
GAATAATCACCATTTTGAAGTACAATCCTCAATTTTGTCAATAATCACCAATTTTTCAAAATGCATACAATCTCCAATATTATGTAACTTTTACACTTTATTTAATGCTGATGGGATAACTTAAGGGATAATTTGATGTAAATAAAGTGACTTGTTCGAATCTCTCTACCAATTGGTTATTTGATGGTGATTGTTTCTTTGTAATTACATAATAAATAGGTGATTGATGACTATATAATATTTTAGTCATTATGTATTATTTTGGTTATTGTATGAAAAATTAAAAGGTTATATTCAAATTTTCTGGTCGTTAGAAGGATAAAAATGTCCGATTTTTTGTATGGAGGTTTAGTTTTTTTTTTTTTTTTTTTTTTTTAAAGAGGTTTATTAAGAAAATAAATTAAAATTTTAAAAATATTTTAGTAATTTGGCGTAATAATAATAGTAAAGATGCCAATTAAGGGAATGAATTCAACCATGGAATCAAAAGGCATTTCAATATGAGATTCTGAACCTCGCTGGAATGATTCAGATTGGTCAATATATGCTGGCTACAGGTAGAGTTAGCTAGATTCCAGCTACATTTAAGTGACCTGTGTCACATCCCTAGTTGGTCCTTCATTATTATACCCAAATAGAATCATAACTGCAGATAATGTAACATTGCATTATTTATATTTCTTTTGTTTGTGTTTTTTTGTTTTTAATAGCACCATCAGCTAGGGCAACAAGACAAGATGGTTATGATAATGTCTCACAAATTTCAAATCGTTTTGGGGTTATCTCAAGGATTTTATCAGCATTTACTCTGTAGGTACGAGTGAAATAGAGGGACCGTAAGTGCCCAGAAATTAATTAGGTGTTTTAAGAGAAAATTGAAAAATAAAAAGCTATGTAACACCATCATAGTAATTAAATGAATTTGATCGATTCTAAATCCCTGCCAAATTTACCCAAATAAAATCAATCTGTGCCCTAATCTAATCCAGGAGACATCCAATTGGGTTATGTAATGCACCATTACATGAGCATTTCATGCATACATGCATGTTTAGACATATAGCTTTTAATAGTAGCTAGGGTGAGCAGCATCAACACCCATTATTTTATTTTATTTTGCGAGACGATATATGTGTTGTTAGTGGAAAGGGAGAGCAACAAATGGGTCAATCCTCATCAATGAGGAACGGAATCTGAATCTCATCTCATAAAAGAAGAGACATGAACTACTGAACCAAAACTCACATTTAGTATCAACACTCATTAAAACAACTGGATTGAAAATCCTCCAGAGTTTGGCACAAATATAACCTTATAGACCAACACTTAGCTAATCAATAGTTATTTGATTCAAGATGAAGGCACAAGAGGAGCAAAAATTAATGGCCAAAAAATGATTTGTTGTAGCTCACCTCAATATTTATAACACTTGACTATGGTGTCAAAATGGATGGGCCGCTCATTTGGCCCGCTAACCGGTTCAATAAGCTAATGGATCAGGCCTGATCCGATCCGATAACTAATGGACTGGGCTGATCTGATCCATAGTAAATGGACTGGACTAAGCTAAGGTTTTTTGTCCAATGGGCCGGCCTGATCCAAATCCGATAAGCAGCCCGAACTTAGCCGCTAGGGAGATCTGATCCGATCTGCCCATTTGCCCGTCCAATGGCCCGTTTGGCCCGGTTAGATTAATTTGATAGTTTTTTTAAAAAAAAAAAATTTTTTTTAAATATATATATATTTGAAAAAGCCTGTTAGCCTGATCCGTTAGCCCGATCCATTAGCCCATCAGCACGATCCATTAGCCTGATCCGGTCTAGTCCATTAGCTTGATCCAATCTGATCCATTAGCCCGATCCGGCCCGTTACCTTAGTGGACCAGTCTAATAGACCGGATTGGACATGTGTTTTCCTCTTATTGGATTGGCCGATCCGGTTTGATAGCTTAACGGGCCAAGCCAGATCCAATTCGATAGCTCGTTAGCTCATTTCCTTAGCGGACCGGGCCGGCCCAATCCACCCATTTTGACACCGACACCACTACACTTAACTAATCAAGTTGAATGCATTTCAAGTAAAGCTCACATAAGGCTCCGTTGATGATACAAATCGGGTTGGGCTTATGGCCCAGAATATGGAAAAATAGCATTAAACAACATTATTTAATCTGAGAAGACTAATATAATAACCAAATTCTTGGTTGTGCCTTGCCTGCCAAATGAAAAAATTTATAGTAATTGAAATTTGAATATAATTAAAAAAAAAATTATATTTCAAACTCACAACCCGATCATTTATAATAAAGCCATCATGAAAATGATAGCAACAAATGAAACCTCAGTATTTGGTTGCATAGAAAGCAACACAGTAATGGATGTCCACCTGAAACAAAAAATCAAAATGCAACTTATCTTCACAGAGAAAATTTTTTAGAGACGAAATAGTTCATAGGATCTCACAAACAAAACAATGATCATGTCAACGAGATTTATCTCAAAGAATGGGAATTTCCATAGTAGAACCTAATGCATTGATGCAAGCTATGAGAGATCTATCTTTTAGTGACCGAATGGAGTAAAATCAGCACATTTATTAAAATTTGTTCATGAACTGAATTTTGCAACCATGGGGCAACAGTATATATCTGGGTGGCTACACAAGAATTACCGCAATAGTCTGCAAAATGGATTTATATATATATGATCAACACATATGGTGAATGTCTTTGATGAGAAAAATGACAAGAATTATAGTTTTATGTAGTCATGGGAACCAAACAAGTCAAAGGCATATCCTAATTCCAATTATATCTAGGTAGAATTATAAATGCTAATACGCTTTCAATTACACTTTTATTTCAGAGAAAAATTGGTGATAAATCTCGGATTCATCCTGCAGAACAAATGGACACTTCAAAATAAGTGGAAAAAGCAAACCAAACTGGTTGCAGTGCTGCTTTATGAAGCAAAAAAGTAAATGAAACTCACCGAAAACTTGAAAATGGGGCTTTGGATGCTACTGGTTGTGCCCCTGCCTTCTCCTCTTGTTTTTTTTTCTTCTTCTTCTTCTTGGGGGTCCTATTTTTTAACAAAATTGAGAGCCCTAAGAAGCATCCTAATTGACAACCCTGTTTTAGGTCGTTGTATGAATTAGAACAGAGGCATCCTAATTAACTTGGGTGCTTTAGAATTTAGAAAATATCAGACAAACAAAATTTTTGAAAATATTCCCAATACCAAGTCATGTGATAATTGATATAACATGTTACATTAATTACTATATGAATACTAATTGACGTGGTATTGACGTAGTGTAGATGCATGCAACACCCCAGTCTAGAAATATTTGACAAGGAAACAATCAAAGATAGTTATTGCATGCCGAAAATGACATAAATTATCCTATCAGCACATGCTGATTTTTGCGAAAGTTAGCACGTAACTCATAGATGACATTTTCTTCTTGAGAACACTGAAGGGGACACTTCTGCATTTGTCGAAGGTACTGACCTTAATCTTATGAAGCTGGCTACTTTTTTTCTTCACCCTGTCTTGAATCAATTTGCCACTTTACGACCTGTTCAACATGCTTTGGTTCTATGCCTTCTTGGCTAATTCTTCTTCTGCACCGGTTCATTCCTAGTTCCATTAGAACTATGTGAACTAGTCTTACCTCTTTCTGTTTCTCAAAACATGATTCCCATAGTTCTTACCGAAACTCTGAACGGTTTAGACAAAATTCACGCTGGCCGCGCTAAGGCAAGGGATGTTAATTCCTCGCCACGCGTCCAAAGATTAATATTTATAAGACCACACTCAACAGATAATTAACCTCAATTCGAAAAGTCAGGGTGAGTGCGGGTCATCCACAGAGAACGGTGGTTAAAACAAATAGGCAGCTTAAAAGAATTCTAATCTAGTAAGAATTGATTTCAAAGTTGATTTGATTGATTGGTTGATTCCCTTAATAGATAACAAACACAAATGCAGTAATTAAAATTAAGTAAAATTAAAATATGGAGAATGACTATGAGGATTGGATTGAATTAGGGTGAGCATGAACCATTTGTAATAGAAAATGCTACTTAATGTGGGATAATGGAAAACCTAAACTACAAGATTAGGTTAACCTAAAAGCTATGAATGATTAAATATCTAATAATTAATCAAAAGCCATAGACTATCAAAGCTCATTGAGAATGCATAACCTATGCTAGCAATTAAATCGTTATTTATACAATCATCCATTATCGAAATCACCATTTGCATTCGAATGTAAAAGTAATCACAGAAAACGAGTACATTAACAGATAAATCCACTATTTAAACACAAATGTCTGGGAATACAAATTTATCGCAACATTTCATAGTATTAATTACAAACGGTACAAAAACCTCACCCAAATCTTTCTCTAAGCCCCATCGCCAAGAGACCTAGCCGGCCATGTAATAGATCGGCGATCGGCGAACGCTCCTCCACCACATAGTTTGAGTGCAAGGCTTTTAGAGGAGAATTAGAGGTGTTTGGTTACCAAGAAAGTGGAAAATAAAATCACTAAATCCTAAAATATACTAAAAAGGAAACTTTCCAAAAAAAGCTGCTCTCTCTCTAAAAAAACTTTCTATTTATAGTCAACCCAAACCCTAAGGAGTGAAAAGACCAAAATACCCCTCAAACACCAGTTATTTACAAGAAAATATCTCAGATCGGTCGAATTTAGGGGTTCTCTATCGATAGCAGATAACCACCTATCGATAGAGAACTCGAATAGTTGAAATCGCCATGGTATCTATCGATAGAGCACGAACACTTATCGATAGAGAACTCGAGTGATAAAAATCGCCTTGGAACAGAGCATGTCATATATCGATAGCGAGGATATCACCTATCGATAGATAATGTTTTTGAATTCGAGATTAAGAGGTCAGAGGCTCACGGCTATCGATAGAGAATTCCACCTATCGATAGGTCTTGCATGAATTGGAAAATTGGTTGACAGGGACCATCATCTATCGATACCCATGTTCATCTATCGATAGATAATCTTTTCTTCTTCAATTTAGCTCGAAATAATGCTCGGTGCTTCCTCAGCGACATCCAGGTCTTTATCCTCAGCTCAGGCTTCATTGAAAAGCACATGAACATGGTTCCATTGGCCAAAATCCTATAATAAGCCTAAAAACAACGTTATTAAGTTATTAATCCTAAAATTAATCAATAACCCGTTTATTAAAGTATAATTAGGGGTAAACTTCATCAAATTGAGGCCTGTGATTGCATGCAATCACACCCCCCAACTTAGATGTTGCTAGTCCCTAGCTACACCTTGATGTAAGGCGATCGATTAAGATAAGTAAAAAGCAGAAAATGCAATCATCAAAAAGACAGGTAAATCCTAAACTAAAGCTGAGCATGTAAAAGAGAATATACAAGTTAATCTAATTTATACATGTATGGCACCACAGTATACTTCATTATTGTAAATATTCTTTTAATCAACTTAGAAGAACGTCCTTAATTGTGCTTGTGCAATATGAGCTTCAATAAATTAATTTCTCTGTCAAATTAAGCTAAAGTTTCATCTTATTATTGAGCTTTGACTTCAAGATCTCACAAGATGGTCACTCGCGATAAAGTTACACAAGAGATGTAGGTAAATCATTCTGCCCATGACAAAGATAAGAACACATGCAAGTCTTCTCATACGTTTAAGCACAAATTCAAAGAGGAATAGGAGATTGAAATGCTCAATCTTACAATCACAGAGATAATTATAACTAAGCATACACAAAATTTGCTGATCAAGTGAGAGCAATGTAACATTAAGAAATCAAAAAGGACTTTAAAAGCTTAAAATGTACCACGGTTACTTAGAATCAAAACGACGACTCCAAAATGAGAATGGTTAATAACATGTGGTATAAGGTATCTACCCAATAACCATTCTCACCCAACTAACTAAATTCACATAACATAAACACAACAGACATAAAGAAAACCAACTAAACACCACCAAGACAACCAAAGTTTTCACCAAAATTCGCCAAAAACATCAACACCCAGTAAAAACACCAACTCCAATCATCACAACTCTCAGTTCCCTGCAGGGTCATCACCATCTTGGCCATCATCTGGTACATGAGTGGGCGGGGACTGTACAAATAAGGCCATCTCGGCATCTGATAATACTTCACCCTGCTGACTCCTCCATAATGCTCTCATCTGGCGGGAATGCATCCTCAGAGTCTCACTCATGGACCGCTGTCCAGTCAGCAAAGTCTGCTGTGTGGCCATCATCGTCTGCTGCCCCAACCAAATCTGGTTCAGGAAATCTCTCTAGCTCATAAGCGGGGCAGTAGAGGCAGGAATGTGCTGAGAAGCAGGTCTAGGCTCCTGAGCTGGTGGTGGTCTCTCCTCCGTCTGAGTAGGGGCTACAGGGGTGGATCTCAATCTCCGAGCAGCCTGACTCGCTACTGTGCTCCTGGTGAAAGTAGTCTGGGTGATCGGGCCCTCGCCCTACGGCAGCTGCTCATTTGAATCGCCTCCCGCCCGCATCACAAAATACGTGATCATCTGTGGGTACGACATGTTGCTCCGTGGGACAGAAGCGATGTATGCTCGGATCTCAGAGAAGATGAGCGCAACAATATCCATTGGCCCATCGGCCATAAACTTAAGCAAAAGCTGCACGGACTCCAGAGGGAGGTCAGAATCAGTTCCCCTCGCCCGTAGATTTGCTTACAGAATCTTGATCATCACTGAATCTACTGCATGCATGTTCCCCGTATTGAAGTTCTACAGGATGAGACTGAGGTCAATACAAACAGTGTTCGCACAATCCTGGAGGGTCAACTCTGCATACCGACTGTGAGACACTATGAACTCCTCTGTGGTAGGGCGCTGGCAGCCTAAATAATGTGCAATGTCGTCTACACTAAAACGGATTTTACTCCCCTGAATTGTACCCTGCAGAATCTCTGGCTCGTCGTCCTGACACTGAGCCGAGAGATAGAAGTCTCGAACTAAAGAGGGTTTGTACCTTCTGCCCCTAACTATCCAAGTATTCAATTTCCGCGCCTTCAGAACTTTAACAATGGTATGATCAACTAGAATATGGTGGGTATCAACATATCGCTCTGCATTCACTACAAGAATAATGGGCTACGGCTACCATTTTGTTAGACAAAAGACTAGTATTTTTTAAAACCTTAGTTAAAGGTATGAAACGACTAGGATTTTTTAAAAACTTAGTTGACAAATAAGAAAAGACTACTATTCCTAAGACCCTAGTCTTTTCTTACCTTTTAACTAGGGTTTTATAACACACTAGTCTTTTGTT
>JAESVK010000232.1:327268-366713 GCA_017140935.1 Hamamelis virginiana
TTGAAATTTAAATTTGAAATGGTTTCAAATTATAGATAAGATGACACTTTATCTTATCATTGCATTTATAATTTGAATTTGATTTATTTCAAATTTGAAATATGGTTACTATCTATCTAATAAGTGAGCTAGCACTCATCATATAGATAGACAAGAGGGGTGGCCGGTCATACCAAGGAGAATAGGATCAAAAGTGTTTTTGAATAATTCCCTAGCCATCTCCTCTCTCTCTCATCTCTTGGAGCTTGCAACTAGTGTGGATCAATCTTGGAGGCCTTCATCTACTTGGGGCTGATCTACTATCATTTAATCATACTCTTAAGGCTATCAATGTAAGTTGTTTACATTAATTAAGTATTGATTTATAGCTTATACAATCATCATGTGATCTTGGTTTATATTCCATGGAAAGAAAAATTTTTATTCCGCATATTTCCATGGGATTCTTTCATGATTCAATGAAAAAGCATGGAAAGTAAGCTTACCTCTTGTAGGGTGTGAATATGAGAGAGATGATCATTAGGCTCCAATAGCAAGCTTGAGTTGTTGGAATCATGAGATGGTGCCTTATAGCTCTTCATCTTCATATATGGAGACTTTGATTCATACCTATTTGCCGTGAGTGTAGGTAGAAGATAAATTTGAAGAAAATAAGTGAATGTGTATTTGGGTTTTTGGATCCCCAAATTGAAATGCAAGGATGAAATCCTAGGTTTTTGATTCACAAATTGAGGTGAATAACAACACTAGAAGTGTTTGAGGATTGATTTGGATGCAAAGAAATCAAATTTGATGGATTTTTGAGAGAAATTGGAAAAATCTAGAGAGAGAAGGTCTCAAAATGAACAAAGGAAGCATGAAGGAGCAAATGATGATCAAACCACCTAAATGGGGAGATGAGGGCTCGGGTGGCTATCCACCAAGGGACGGCTGGCCGTCCACCTTGGACGGTTGGCCATCCTTGGTTGGATGGTCATCCATCCTTGATGCCCTATCTTGACCAATTTTGACTTTTCAAGCCCAATAGGCCCAATTTTGACTATTTTGGTCTATTTTGACCAATTTTGGTTCATTTTCTTTCAAAATTTGATTTAGGAAAATGCATTTGATCAAGATTGAATGATATTTGATGAGTTGATGAGAAATAAAGAAGATTTGGTGCTTACCAAAGTGAGAATTGAGCAATTGTGAATAGGGAAGTTCACATAAAATGATGATTTTTTGGTTGAAAACCATGAGATTTAGAAATAAATGAATGAAAAGATTGTGCAAACAAGTTTGTAATCATGAAATGATTATGAATACATTTGATTTGGTAAGCTTGTGAGACCCATGAAGGGAATGATAAAGGTGAGTAAGCCTATGGAGGGGGGCTAATGAGAAAAGCCCATTTTGGAGGCCCAAATCCATAAGTCTTTGTGAAATTGATGAAATATACATGAAATGTATGTGAATGATATTAAGGTATGATATTATGATAATTGGAAATGTAATTTCCAAAAGGATTGAAAATCCTTAAGTTGACTAGGAATGAAATTCCTAGTAATGAGTCGAAGACTCCCAAATTTTGATGATTGGAAATGCAATTTCCAAAAGGATTGAAAATCCTTAAGTTGACTAGGAATGAAATTCCTATTATTGAGTCGAAAATTCCTAAATTTTGATAGTTGGAAATGCAATTTCCAAAAGGATTGAAAATCCTTAAGTCAACTAGAAATGAAATTTCTAGTAATGAGTTGAAAACTCTCAAATTTTTATGATAATTGGAAATGCAATTTCCAAAAGGATTGAAAATCCTTAAGTTTACTAGAAATGCAATTTCTAGTAATGAGTTGAAAACTCTCATTTTTTTTATGATGATTGGAAATGTAATTTCCAAAAGGATTGAAAATCCTTAAGTTGACTAAAATGAAATTTCTAGTAATGAGTCGAAGACTCCCAAATTTTGATGATTGGAAATGCAATTTCCAAAAGGATTGAAAATCCTTAAGTTAACTAAAAATGAAATTTCTAGTAATGAGTCGAAGACTCCTAGATTTTTATGATAATTGGAAATGCAATTTCCAAAAGGATTGAAAATCCTTAAGTTAACTAGAAATGAAATTTCTAGTAATGAATCGAAGACTCTCAAAATTTTATGATAATTGGAAATGCAATTTCCAAAAAGATTGAAAATCTTTGAGATAACTAGAAGTGAGACTTCTAGGAAGAGAGAATTTGAAGCGAAACTTTCAAAATAATTTATATAATTGGTTTGATTATCCCTATTTTGTCGTGTCAAAAATGGGATGTCATTGTTTTAGTTGATATTCACTGGCGAAGCCATGAACATCAACGAGTGGCTTTTGTAGACATCCATTTTTGACCATGAGTATGGTCATGAATGGTTGCCTTTGATTTGAGGTGAAACAGGGTATTAAAACCCTAAATTCCCAGTTTTACCCTTTGTGGGTAATTAGGTAGAGGCCATTATCACATGTGTGTTTTTAGGTCAGATTGAGTCGATTCTTTTTGCATTAGGTTTTTAGAGAGTCTAGTAACGTCTCTGCAAAATTTCATGGCATTCCGAGCCATGCTTGATAGAAAATAAGGCCTTTTGTGACTAAGGGGCAATTTGGTCCTTTGAATCACAAAAGCCCTGAATGACTGTCGATCTTGTCTCGAATGGTCTCGAGACTTTGGCATAGATATGTAAAGTGTGTTTTGTAGCTAAGTTGATCAATGACAAGGTCTGTGGAGCCTTCTAGCTCATGATTGGCTCTTGAAGCTCGAAAGGCCCTTTCAAAGCCCAGATTAGGGTTTCAACCGGAAGCGACCGGGATTCGATATTTTTATCAAACCAAGGCCTTCAAAGGCTTCAAAACACTTTCCTAAAACATTTTAAAACTTGTTTCAAGAAGAAGAAATGATTTCGAAAGTAATCAGTTAGCAAATTTCAAAACCCTAATTTGGGCCCAGCAGGCACTAAACAGCTAATCGGTCGACTTTTCCCAAAAACCTTTGACCTCTATCAATGAATTTTTACTTCAAACACTTCTTAAAACATGGAGAATCGAATCACGATCATTTTGACGCTTGAATCGTCAAATTTGGACTTAAAACGGGCCCGAAAAGTCGAAAAAAGCCGAAACCGGATCAAAACGGGCTGAGATAGATCAACACATGCCAAAAATAGCATGGAGGACCGATGGCCATCCACCTAGGGACGGCCAACCGTCCATGAGGGACGGCCAACCGTCCTAGGGTGGATGGTTGTCGATTTCCTCAGCCAATAAATGCTGTTTTGAGTATTTTTTCTGCCCGGGACTCTTCCAAGCCTTGCCATGTGTCCAGTTCGGCCATGGGGACTTTTGGATGAGTATGAACACCTTGGAAGACTGGTTTTGAGCCCTTGGATCATTCCTAGGAGATTTAAACTCACCCATTGATCAAACTCAGGCCTCCCTATAAATAGAGGGTCCTGAAATCAGTTTCAACACACAGAATAAGCTTTAGAGAGCTAGCTTGGAGAGTAGAGGCTTGAGCAATTGCACAAGCTTCCCCCAGAGCACTCTAGCTTAAGTTTTAAATTCCTTGAGTTCCATGGAGTCCTTGGAGCTTGAAGAGAAAGCTTGGAGCTTGAGGAGAAGGCTTGAAGCAAGGAGGCAGAGAAAGAGGTTAGTAGAGTTTTTCTTCTTCTTTTTTCTTCTATAGTTTTCTTTTTATTGCTTTAGTATGCATAGGATTTAGTTTATTAGTATGCATGATAGGTTAGAGATTAGTTTATTAAAATAGTTTTCTTTTTACATGATAGGAATTAGTTTTATAATATACATGCATATTTCTTCTTCTTTTCATCCACTTTTTTTTCTTCTATTCTTCTTTGATCATGTCATATTAGGATTAGATATTTAAGATTTAGTTCATATCTAGAATACATGCTAGGAAGTTAGGATTGTACATGTTATTTTAGGAAAGCATAGTAGTCTATCTCTTTGAGTCGCTTTGCATATTGTTATTATGTTAAAATATTTAAAGATTGCATACTAATAGTTAGTGATTAGGTTTGTTTATATTATTATTTTAATTGTGTCTTGATTGGAATGCATATAAATTGTGATCGAGGGAGCAAGCAAAGGTAAGTCCGTTCCCTTATGATAAAATTGATTGTTTTCAAGCATGATGCATGATTATTTTGATATATCATACTAGGTTGCATATTAGGTCATTTTCACTTCTTTTATTATTTTATTTTATGGGTTTTAAACCCACTTTTTGATTACTTATAAATCTGTCCATGGATTTAAAGTAACCTAAAAGTGTACTAAAACTCATTTTTAGGCCAAAATCAACATAGAAACATGCCTAGGTTCACATAGCTAACTTAGATTTGCATTTAGGACATTTTCATGCATTGTTTGCACTCTTGATTATATTTTTTATTTATTTTCCAGAAATTCCAGCATGCATACCTTAGTGTTTGAGGTATCTAGACTAACCTAGGATTAGCTAGAAACCCTAGGATTAGGGGGGTTACTTAACCCCACTTAGGACTCTTCTTTGTTGTAAGAATTACAATAAGAATAGAGTTCTATTTTACCTAGGATTCTACTTCGAGAATAATTCTAAAAAGTGATTTTGAAAGAATTAAAAAATGGAACTCATAACAAGTGTTTTGATCCAACTCAAACTCTCGAAGCTAGAGTCCAAGATAAGATAGAATATCTACGATTATGTGGTTTGTTACAATAGAAGAGTCCTAGGGTAATCGAACTACGTGGACTTTGATCTTTGTCAAGTAATTGATAAGGTACGTAGGCAGTCAATAGGACGCAAGTCCAATCTTAGGTTAACTTCTAGTCTCCTAAGACCCTTAGGATTGTGTATACTTTTGTACTATATATTATTATTATTATATATTATTATTCATATTTTGTGATTGATTAGATATACTAGGATTGTTTTGAAAAGATTTTGATAAAGCCCAAACTTAATTAGGAGACCTTTAATTAGGGTGAGGTGGGTGCCTACAAGGAGTTCCTTAGAACCTTCCCACTTCGTAACCTAGCCCCCGAATCCAACTTTGATTCAAAAGACCATGCTTTTCCAAAATATGGGGTCAATGTTTTATTGAAAATAAAACTCTTTTTTGTGGTTTCCTTGTTCCCTAAAAATAAGGTGGCGACTCCTAGTTTTTATAAACTCTTATCCTTTTTCAAAAACCCTATCTTGAGTGGATAATAGAAAAGGATAAATGTGGATAATAGAAAAGGATAAATGTGGATAATAGAGAAGGATAAATCGAGACGGATAAACATCATCCACAATCCACTCAAGATAAACACCCCTAAGAGTGAACGAGAGGGCCTCCCGATCCAGGTTGGCTGGTTCACACTCTCGATCTCCAAAAAGAGTATACACAAACTAATACTCTCGATCTCCAAAAAGAGTACACATATCTCATAACTACTCTCGATCTCCAAAAAGAGTAAACATAAACATTACATACCATCCTTCATTGGTGATCTCATGTTATATCAAAATCTCTTATCATGCCAATCACACTTCATCAAATATAGACTTTGTTTATCAACCATCATATTCTAACTCATCAAATCTCCTATGTCAGATAAAGATTCATCAAACATGGACTTTTCCAAAATAATTTATAAATCATTAAATCCCCTATGTTAGATACGAGATTCATCAAACATGAACTTCGCCAAATCGTATTCTCAATCATTAAATCCCTTATGTCAGATACGAGATTCATCAAACATGGACTTCGCCAAATCGTATTCTCAATTATTAAATCCCCCATGTCAGATATGAGATTCATCAAACATGGACTTCACCAAATCGTATTCTCAATCATTAAATCTCCTAATCTCATATGTCAGATATGAGCTTCATCAAACATAGACTTCGCCAAATCATATTCTCATTTAGCATATTCATGCTCGTTCTCAATTTTTGTACATATTCAAATCATAATTCTCATTTGCTTGCAAATTCATGCCCATATTCATGTCAAGATATACTTCATTTCTCTTTTCTAAGCTATAGACCTTTTCGCCATATTTCAGATACAACTTTCACCATATTTCAAATACATTTTTCGCTATATTTCAGATACAACTTTTGCCATATTTCAGATATGGCTTACGGTCTATATGCTTCTCATTTCCAAATCATCTTCTCATGCCATTCTCTTGCAAACTATCATCAATATCAACCATGTGAATTTTATTCACTTTTTCTCATCAATTCGAATTGGTTTTCATCCAATTACTCTCTAAGATACTCTACACATCAAAATTAGAATTCATCTCTATGATTCTTGCATTTGGGATTCACCCATTTTTCAAATCTCTACAACTCTCCATTACATCTTCAAATTCCTTACTAACAAGAGGTATCCACTCTCTAAACACCTAACCAATACAAGGTTTTCTAGATAACGAAACTAAGTCTAGAGTGTTGTTGGAGCTTCAAGCTCATCTTTTCTATCTTCTCATTCACGACAAGAGGTAAACTCATATTCCTATCTTTTATCCCCAAATTCTATGGTATTCTCAGCTCAAAATCTACTCTATGAGTTTTGGTCGATCATTCTCCTTCATGAGGAATGTATTTGGAGAACTTGGGTGCTCTATTATCTTGCTTTACAAGCTTGAAGTTATGTCCACCAAGTGTTTGATAAAATTCCCACGAAAACAAAACTTTGATTTTTCAAATCCAATTTCTCATGTCATGATTCAAATAAGTTTCACAGGTTATCTGAATGATTCGGATGTATCACGACAAGTTTACAAAATCCATTTCAAAAATATAAGCACTAGATGTTACAACATTCCCAAAAAAAAGGAAAATCGAAAAGCAAATCTTCATGTCATGATTCCATTGACTTTGATAATTTTCTAAAATGATTTCATCATATTATGACAAGTTTTCAAAACTTATTTCAAATGTGTGCACATCACATGTTTGATAAAAATCTCAAAAAAGTAACACTTAGTATTTTTTTTATTTATAAAAAAAACACTTATTCTTTCTAGTGACATTTACATGCTACTAAGAAAGTTTTATTTTAAAAATCAATTTCAACTAAGCATACCTTCAAGGTTTTTGATAAAGCATCTTCAAAACTCATTTCCTTGGGATTTTCTTTCCAACTACATTCCTTATGACAAAGGGATTCAAAATCATTAATAATGTTAAGTTATTATAAACTTTCAAAGCATAAAATTGTTTGTCATATAAACTCATACATATAATGATAGTCTTCAACATCACTATATGTTACACTTTCATTTCTCAACACAGGTGTCACACTTAGTGTAGGTTTCAAACCCATCATTCTATGCACTAATTTCACTTGTCAACAATCCCATCCTTAAAAGTTATTACTCCTTCCGTCCCGCAAAGTGGTTAAGGCACCCATTTTGAGGAAGCAGATTAAATATTGATTTGGTCATATTTTTCCAAAAAAAAATTTACATACTATTCTAGTCTTATAATAGTAGGGTATTTAAAAAAATTAAAAAAATATTGCCCAATCAATATTTAATCGGCTTCCTCAAAATGCTTGTCTTGACCACTTTGGCCTATATTTGTGGGACAGAGGGAGCATAACTTATCAATATCAATTCTTTTTCTAGTCAATTAACTCTCATATTGTAGCATAACTTCAACTCAAGGACACTTATGACAAGGAAGCTTAGCTTAAGAACTTTCTAGTGCAGATACTGTAAAAGTACCTTGAGGAGAGACTCACTAACACAAGGAGCTCACATATATCACTTGTTTTTAGAAACAACCAAGAGGGCTTTCAAAAGCATTTTTTAGAAAAATAGAATTGTGAAGATTATAAATCAATTTCAAAAGCATTTACATGCTAAACTTCATTGATTTAATTGGGCAATTTAATTTCTTAAATTAATTAAAATCAACCACTTGCATTTGTGTGATTGCATGTCATATTATTTGTATTATCTGCATGTTGCCTGCATGTCATTGTGTGATAGGACGATGTTACCTTGCCAAAAGATAGTCTAGTCCTGATTCCTGTCTCCACTCGACACTATGGCAATCATAGCGAAACTATCAACCTATTGCCAAGTGCCCCTCGGGGTATATCAAAGACCAATCACGTACTGTTGGACTCACGCGGCACGCCATGTGTCACATGTTGTTAAGTATATAGATTGGTCTGCAATAGGAACCTTTATACCTACCCTTGCATTAGTGCATGTAGACAGTCCGTAGGATACTCTACCCCTCCAGTGCTTGCACACACCTGTTATGCAGCCGGATTTTCTTTTGGCACATAACTGTACCGTTATGCTGCCGAAATTTTCTTTTTGGCATATAACTGCACCGTTATGCTACCAAATTTCTTTTAGCACATAATTGCGTCGTTATGCTGCCGAATTTACCCTTGATTTATGTGGGCCTTATTTGTGAATGCTAGAACCTTTAGGGATATGGCATCCTTAGATAAAATTTGGTATTTTTAATATGGACCCTTTATTTTGAGGATTCTATCCTTAGAATAATAAGACTATTTTGGAAATAGAAAGGAATATCCCAAGGGTGCATACCCCTATAACTAGGATGTTTTGGCTTATTTTGACTGAGACCTTCTATTCAAAGGAAAGTGTCCTGAGAAGGAATGACTAGTCATTTGTGTTGCTCTTTGTGCTCTATTTGGTTGATCATGTTTTATTCCCCTATTGATGGTTCTGATTTATTTCCTGATTTCTAGAGAAAGTGGTCTTAAGAAACTGGGAAGCGAATTGGAATTAAGATAGGATGGTTTTCTCCTTTCTCCTTTCTTCTATTTGAGTAGCATCTCTTTGATAGTCTGTCTATCGGTGTGTTTTGAATACCATATACCGTCCTTTATTTTTTCTGGAAAACCTTCATCATTTGGTGAAGAACTCTGGTTTGGCGTCGCGATTTTAGTGAACGTCTTTCTAGTATCAAACCTTCGATTTAAAAGAATGTTTCCTAGAAGATTAGGATACCGATCAGGGGCTTGCCCCATTGTATGTGGGCCTGGGCCCATTGTAGTGCAATATTACAAATTGTCTCCCGAATGTTGTTGAGCTTTAGAAATAGAAAGTGAGAATTGCGCGGGCTTTAAGCCCATATTCTATAGGTCTGTTCATTCTGAGTGTCTTTACTAGGGGCTTCTTTCCCTAAGATTCCCTAGTCTAACTCACGTGCTTTTGGTGTGAACCTTCATCCTTTTCAAAGGAATGTCCTATAAAGTAGGGGCTTTATGAGTTTTGTAAAATATCATTCTCTTTCAAAAAGTAATCATGAGGCTTTAAATTGATTTCAAAATCTTTACTTCCTTTTTATAGCATTTTGGCTTGGATCGTGACTCTAGTGGGCCTGTGTTAAGTGTTGATTCATCTGTTTTTTAAATGGCTAACAACGAAGAGATTCCCCCTACCACTACTGTTGTGGCCGTTGAGTCTGACATGAAAAGATTTGAAGCCATAACTACAAGGGCTGAAGCCTTCCTACAAGCAACAGAAGACCTTTCCATGAAGAATGAGGATGAGATAAGAGCCCAAACTATTTCTAACCCTCTGTTTGAACTCCCTCCTAAAGTTGAATCATCCGTTGAGCCTAAGCTCATCTTTGAACTTGTTAAGCCTATGGACCTGGATGAAAACCCTAAGCCCAAAATTTTCCCATACTTTGGTGAAGAGCCCATTCTCCTGAATAGTAGGATTGAAGCCCTAGAAAAAGCCTTTAAAGGATTTCGAAGGTCTGATGACTTGATGGACATGACCTCACTTTCTTTGTTCCCGAAAGCCCGTTTATCCAGCCACTTGAAGATGTCGGAATTAGAAAAGTTTGATGGGATGGGTTGTCTTAAGATCCATTTGAAGATATATGTGAGAACCATGCATCCCTGTGGGGCCGATGATGAGCTATTAGCCCAAATATTTCATGAGTCGCTTGTCGGATCTACTTTGAAATGGTTCTTACATTTGGATAAGTCTAAGATAAGGACGTGGGAGGATGTTTGCATTGAGTTTAATATCCACTACCAGTACAATATAGAAATTGATGTCACTCGTCGTGATTTGGAAACAACCAAGCATGAACCCTATGAGACCCTTTCAGCTTTTGTTATGAGGTGGAGGGCTAAGGCCTCTCAGATAATCAACTGACCAGCCAATGAAGAACAAATTCAGATGGTACTCAAGAGCTTACTACCCATCTACCACAAGTATCATAACGCACAGTACTTCCCTAATTTTAAAGCTCTTGTTAGGGCTGATACCCAAGTCGAAGATGCCCTTGTTAAAGGAGTTATCAAAGTTGAACAACCTTATAAAAGACAGCGAACCACTTTCGATGAAGGGTCAAGTGATGAAGTCAATACCATTATCCCACCTACATTGCCTTCACATCCACATCGCCAGTTAGCCGAACTTTGCAAGCCCTTAGATCAAATCCTCGAGATATTGAAAGATCAAAACTTTTTGCAAACCCTCGAGCCAAGGCCTCTCCCTAAGTCTATACCCAAATCTTTCAATGAAGATGAATATTGTAATTTTCATCAATACCCAGGCCATTCAACCAACCAGTGCTACCGTCTTTGCCATGAAATTCAAGATCTGATTGATCGCGGAGACGTCTCTCCACCCAATTTCTCCAATCATTAACTTTAACCCACCGCCGCACCCCTTTTCAATAGGTCCCTTGACGGAGAACCTTAGTGAAAGCCCAAGAAAGATGAAGAGTCTTTTTCGCTGAATAGTAGCTTATAGGATTTTGTTTATATTTTCCTTTAGTAGGATAGGATTTCAGTTTTTAGTTTCATTTTCAATAATAAGTGTTCCCCTAGCCCACTTGTGGGACTAGGGTGATCTGTTGTTTAGATTTTTTTATTTTTTTCATTTCCCTTCGAGTTCAAAATAAATAAATAAATAAATAAATAAATAAATAAATAAATAAAAGATTCTATTTCATCTTCTTTGCATTGTCTTCCTTTATGGGTGTTTATGGCATGGATATAAATCTTAAGAAAAGTCTCTCCGGAGCTCGTTGAGCAAAGGAATATGGAACCATCAACCTACATGAATTAATTGGAATCAATTGGTTTAGGGACGAACAAATTACTTAAGATAATTAAGATTGGGACAATACTTTTCTCACAAGAAAAGTATTCAATTGAAAATCATGCTTAAAACAAACTTGTGAAAATTTTAAGTTTAGAAACAATATGCCATGTGATATCGATGTGGTATGACCTCACCCTTATTAATTCTGAAGATAGACCAAAAAGAAGTCAAGAAAGATGAAGCTGAAGAGATGAAATAGGATAGATTAGTAACTAGGGGCCGATTCTTCCCAAATTGAATCAACCCATAGTATACTCATACTTGGGAAAGATCGTGAGGATTTGGAAAGGTTTTAATAGAAAAGATTAGATCATGCGATGAAGATTCAATGATGGGTCTCCTCCCAAAGAATGGGGCAAAAAGAAAAAAAAAGTAGAGATGAGTTGCATTTGAAGCAACTCAAGAAGAGAAATGAAGTTATGGAACAAATATACCGAGGCTTAGAAAAAGAAAAAGATTTACTCCCAAGAAGAGAATTCAAACCAAGATGTGAGGTCTGTGCACCATTAATCAAGCGCTACCAAATGGGGTCGTTTGTCTTTAGATTTAAAAAGGGAATTAAGTTTGCTTATCTCATCAGTTTAGAAAGAGAAAAAGAAAAAAAAAAAGAAAAATGGAAAGCTCGCTAGGTAGAAAACCCAAAAGGGCTGCCTAGGCAAAAGTTAAAGCACTTAAAAGAAAAAGAGCCCGCTAGGTAGAAAACCTAAAAAGGCTGTCTAGGCAAAAGTTAGGGCATTCAAGAAAAATAAATCAAGCTTAAGAACTTGGAACCTTCCCACGTCGTACGTAACCAAGCCCCCAGATCCATCTTTGGTTCGCAGATTGTCTTTTCATTAAATGGAGTTTGTTTTGTTTTATTAAAAATACAATATTTTTATGGTTTGTTCTGATAAGCAGTATCACAGTTTGCTCTTATACCAATTGTTGGGAGCGGAAATCCCATGAACCCGTGATAGTGCTTATAGATCATGCTAAAAAAAAATATCTGAATCCTTTATCATAAGATATGAATCCGTAT
Organism: Hamamelis virginiana; assembly: GCA_017140935.1. Lineage (NCBI taxonomy): Eukaryota > Viridiplantae > Streptophyta > Magnoliopsida > Saxifragales > Hamamelidaceae > Hamamelis > Hamamelis virginiana. The sequence continues at coordinate 339,416 of JAESVK010000232.1, forward strand.
CTTTGAGATTTGTCTGGATTGATCTCAATGAATCACGAACCGTAGAAATCTGCTCGAGCTCTTCAAGCCTTCTACCGTATTCCTCCAATGCGAGAACGTGAAGAGAGAGTGGCTCTCTTTGTGCTCTTCAGTTAGGCAGCTGCCTCTAGGGTTTATAAATAATATTTCACCTGACCTAGAGGCTGCCCAACATGGCATATATATAGGCTACGACAGGGACCTAAAAGTAAATAAGTTTCGGGCTCCCAATATAAATATTAATTATAATTCAATCCACTAAATAATTATAATTGCACTCCCTCGCTTATTCGAAAAACTATTTCAAGCTCTTTGTTATTAAATACTTATTAATCTCTCATTGTTAAGATTACAAATACCCGTTGATTAAATTAAATTACTGACAATTTTATTTAATCAACATATGTTAATCTCCTTGAGACCTTCCACTTAACTTATTTGATATGTCGGATACAAAATCCACCTGTAGAGTTTGACATAATCAAAACTTATAAGCATCCTCAAGGGGGTATCATCAATCCATATTACAGGACGTGGATTCCGTTAATAATTAATATACACAATACGCTTAATGTTGTTACCCAACTCACTGAGTTTATTGACCCATAAAAGCTCACTCTATATGAATCAAGATAACAAATACTAAGTGTATGTGCATATTAAATATTTCGGGATTAAGAGCATAAGCATTCATAATAACCATGAGGTATTAATTGTTTAATATGTCAATATAAAGCAATTACCCCAAGACAGTCCCGTTCAATACACACAAGTGTACTAGCACAAGAAGTCGGAACTAAACTGTTCCCATAGTCATGATAGACCTATTGAAATCTTGTGCTACAATCTTACCGATGGTGTGTCCAGTTCCATCTCATCTCAGACTATGAACAATAAGCTTATATTCTACAAGAACTGATGATCTGACCCTCTGTGTGTAAGCCGAACTCTACACACCAGATCATCTACTATGTAGAATAAAAGACACACATACATAACATTAAAAGATAATATAATGCAAACATAGCTCATACAGATTCTCATTTAAAATGTAATATCAGAATTCATTAATAAATAAATACTTAGTTCTATTACATAAAAGCATGGCTTTTAGTATATATCCCTAACAGATTGTGAGATTCATATTTTGATAAATTGACCATTGGATTAGATACTATGCATATATATGTTAGGCATGCCAAAAACCATAGTGATCCAACGGTCAATTTCTTAAATATGTCACTAAGAAAAATTGTGACAGTTTTTAGAGGTCAGAATTTTTCACAGTCTTTATTTTGAGATGCCTACATCGGATCACTGTGATTTTTGGTAAACGTAAAATCCATAATAAGGATATCTAATCCAACAGTCGGTTTTTCAAAATATGCACCCCAAATTCTCTATGAGCTTCATGTTGACTTTCGCGAAAGTCAGCATATGCTTACTAAATCGAAACTCCTAATTTAATAAATTCTTGAACCAATTTTTTTTCACTAATAGAATGGGTTTTAAAATATTAATTATGGGAGTCACAACTGTTATTGCGATTGTCTTCCATTATGAAGACATAACCTTAAGGAGCAAGCTGCAAATATAGCCAAAAAAGAGAGCAAAACTTTGTTAACTAATGAGAATGATGTTTATCGCGGTATAAGAGATGGTAATAAATCAACTTCAAACCAAACAAATGAGGCAAAGGAACACATTACCGCAAGATCCATTTGATAAGTGAGTGGCTCTAAAATAAAATCTTCTTTTTGAACAATATTATTCACCATCAATTTCAAATTTTCTGTTTTAGATGTTGTCATTACTTGATGGGTACATTTTTCAAGTGTTGATTGGTTTTGCTACTAATAACTTTCCCTTTAATATAATTGTTCGGTTGTGATAATTTTTTAGTAGTAGAAGATAATTTTGGGGTGTTTTTCATATCAATTTTTAACCATTAATATAGGCTATAAAAATATGAGAAAATGATCAAAAGGACTCCGAAAACTATTTTTATTAACACAAGTCCAAATCATAAGATACTATACCGATCGGCCCCTCTAAGTCAAATTTAAAGTCAACTAATAATATATATTGTCTAATATACCATTTCCTTAATTTCAGCTAGATTTTAGTTTTTATAACATTATCTGAATTAATATTAATGTGGTTTTTTTATGGAAGTTTTTTTATTTAAATAATATTCTTAACGGACTGGATTATGGAAGGTTTTTTTTAATCTGAAATGAGATAAACTATATTTATGGATTGAAAGTTGAATGAGAATAATTTCAAAGTTTTGGTTCCGTTTTACAGTATATATGTATATATGATTCAACAAAAACCCAAAAAATCAAAACATTCCAAAATCTAAGCTCACATTTCAACCTAAAAGGCCAAAATACAAATATTGTTATAAATAAAATAAAGGTAGAAAAAAAATGCATTCACGAGACATAAGAAATTACGTGGTTCGGCCTTTAGCCTACGTCCACAGTAGCCAACAATCAGACCTCTTCACTATGAATATTAATAAGTTACAATATATTTCTCTCTATGACTTTTTCCAACCTCTTACTTTTCTCTCTAATTTCTTCATGATGGTGACACCACTATTTATAGGCCAATCCTCAAAATGAGTGGAAAAACCAAAAGCCATAAGTTACATTATCAAGAGGTCATAAGTTACATTATCAAGAGTGGAATACCAAAAAAAGGGGTTATGGAATGTAGTGGTCATCCACATGTGCATTCATGTATTTACAATACTCCCTCTTAGATGTCCACCACACGATGGTAGCATACTTTTGGATGCTCCCCCCGATTATGACAACCTTCAATTTGTTTGATGATTGAGCCGACACATCCCAATATTGTATATCATTTCTTGGAAGGTTAACTTTGGCAAAGCTTTAGAAAATAGGTCTGAAAGATTACCATGGGACTGAATCTTTTTTACTTCAATCTCATGACTCTTCTGAAGTTCATATGAATAGAAGAACTTTGGTGAAATATGCTTGATTCTATCTCCCTTAATATAACCTCCTTGGATTTGAGCGATACAAGTAGTATTGTCTTCATATATAATAGTTGGATCATTTGTGATTGGAGTTAAGTGACAGGTGCCTTGAATATGTTAAATTAGAGATTTTGGACCACAATCATACCTCAAATTAGTGGTATTGCTATGCTTCCTTATGTATTTAGTTACATAAAAAAGGCTTGTAATTCTGTTATTCATTGAAAGATGCTAATTTTCACTTTTGTAGGAAAATTGAGCAAAATTGTACAAAATTCGAGCTATCACTAAATAAGACTCGCCTGAACATCTAGTGGACAAACGTTTCACTTTAAAGAAGATATTGATGAAGTTCGGAAGGCAACAGAAGAAAATCAGCAATTCAGAAGCTAGCAAAGAAATCTCTATCGATAGCCAAGTATCGCTATCGATAGAAGTTCTATCGATAGCCAAGTCTCGCTATCGATAGAAGAAGGTCGGCTGAGGGCATTCTATGTTATTCTTTGAAGATGCCAAGGGCATTTTGGTCTTTTATAAATTCAGGCTATATATACGTATGTATGGAAGACTTTAAGAGGGTTCAAGAATTCCTTTTTGGATCATTTCTCTTTCAAATTCAATAGACATAGTTTTACTGTTCAATTATACTTTATGTTATGTCATTTACTTTTTGCGTTTTTACCTTTATGCATGGCTCAATTCTCATTTGAGGATTGTTCTTTACTTATTCAGTCATTTGAGGATTGTTCTTTACTTGTTCTTTACTTTTTGCATTTTTACCTTTATGCATGGCTCAATTCTTTATTTACTTAAGCCATTTTCTTTATTTACTTCAGTTATTTTCTTTTTGCTTTATTTTTCCATCCCATGACCCCTTGGTAGCTTGTCATGGATAAAGGAGTTTCTCCCCATTGATGTGTAACTAAATTACCAAGCTTGGGTGAGGATGGAGTTTGGATTCTTTACGCATTCCTAGTTTATAAACATCCCTTTATATATGTTTTATGTGATTGCATAGTTGTGATGGTTTACCGCACACTATTGCCAAATCTAATAAGATATAATTGTGATAAATATTATGCAACGGTATTTATTGTGATAAATATACGATCTAGCATGCTTTATTCCCAATAAAGGTGGATCGTAACAATCCAACCCTTTTCAAGGATAAATATGCCGAATCTGCTATTCATCATCTTTTTAGGTATTCCTTCTTGTAGTTGGAAAATCCACCATACATAAATACTATATTTTGGATTTTATAACTAAAATTCGTAATTGATATTTAAAACGAATTTCTCACCCAGGTTCCACTCATTGCACTAATTTAATCTCATATTTAATCTGCTTAATTAAAATATGTGTTTTTGCTTCAATATACTTGAAGCTCTCATCACCACCAAACCAATTTGATAATATTCTTTCACTAGAATTGAATCTAATCGTTTTTTTTATTAAACCAATATTATTCGCAGTGGTTCGACACCCGTGCTCACCAATCGTAATTGAATTGAGGTTAACAACACGCGGTTTTATAAATGAATTAATCTTGATCATTAACAATGAATAATCTCCATTGTTCTCAGACGATCAAATTTTGGCGCCGTTGCCGGGAAATTTTTAACGGCTTATAAAAAGAAATTATTGGACTTAATTTTAGTTGTAAATATTAATATTATTAATATTAAATATTTTTCTTCTATTCTGTTTCTTCTCTATCTCCAATTGCAGGTTGCTTAATCAGGAATTGGGAGTTCTACTCCCACGTGCTTAAAAGCAAATTGAAAAGCTAAAGCTAAACTGTTTCACCATTTATCTTGAATTCCCTGATTATACTGTGGAGATGTGAGTACATGCGAGGTGGGAGGTCGTTGTCTTTGAACGTAATACTTATTGGCCCTGATTTAAAAAGAACTTTGAGAGCTACTAGAGCCTCTCTTAGACAATCCAGTGAGTCCGTACCTTTGCAGAATTCACCAATGGCTGATTTACTAGCACGAAATGTTATGTTACCTGCAGAGATTGTACAAGCCCCACCGGGCCCAAAGACTCATAGGGATCACTTCATGCCCAACAGTTTTAATCCACCCTCCTGTATCCAAATTCGGCATATTGAGAATCTCATCTATGAAAACAAGCATGCTACCATTCAGATGCTTCCTACTTTCTATGGGTTAGATAGAGAAAACCCATATGATCATTTGCATGAATTTTTAGGGATTTGTTATACCATTCGAATTCAGGGTTTCCATCCAGAATCCCTAAAACTTTTTTTTGTTTACATTTTCCCTAAAGGATAAAGCGAAACATTGGATTAGTACTCTTCAATCAGCCGTTCCCATCACTACATGGGAATAGCTTTAGAAATTATTCTTGTCTAGATTCTATTCTATCGAAAAAACTCATCAAATGAGACGAGGCATAACAAACTTCGTCCAACATGAGCAAGAGTCGTTTCATGAAGCATGGGAGAGAATGAAAGAACTTCTAAGGTTATGCCCCCATCACGATGTACCTAAATGGCAAATCATAGAGTCTTTTGTTAGAGGTTTGACTAAAGGAGACACATAGACTGTAAAATCTGCATGTGGGGGAGCAATATTAAGTAAGGGAGAGGATGAAATGTGGGCTTTATTTGAAGCATTAAGTGAGGATTTCTTTCCATATGGCATCAATGTCCTTAGATAATCGAGATGAATATTTGCCTAAGAAAAATCCTCCCAAAAAGGGTGGTATCTATGACGTGGATCACCAAGCTTTGGCAAACAAGCAAGTAGAGTCATTATCTCTAAAGCTTGACCAGATAATAGCTGCACAAGGGTAATCTTCTAAGGCCCTTGTTAAACCAGTCAACTTGGTGTACAACATTTGCACTGACCCTACTCACGAGATCCCGTATTGTCCCATGGCGGGACAGTACCCTGAGTTCGTCGAAGAACAAGTAAATGCTGCTCAAGGATATGCCCCACCGAGGAATGACCCTTACTCTAATTCTTACAATCCTGGGTGGAAGACTCATCCAAATTTTTAGTGGTCAAACTAGCCGAAAGGGTCCAATCCTAGTCATCCTGTGCTACTCAGTTACAGCAGCAACACCACTAGTGTTCAGCCGTATAGACCACCGCATATGCAACCCCAATATCTAAAGAACAAACTGTGACTCAACCTCCACCACAACCCCAAAGAACACCTAGTTTTGAAGAACAAGTCTTAGCAACTTTGAAAAGCCTAGAGACCACTGTACAACTCACTCATTCCCATTCCCAATCAATCTCAAAATTAGAAACCCAAATAGGCCAATTAGCGGCTTCTTTTAGTCGCATAGAGGAAGGAAAGTTTCCTAGTCAAGCTATTAGTACTCCTAAGGGGGCTTATGTGGCTGAGGGTTTTACTTCGTAGAACCCTCAAAGAACACCTAGTGGGAAGGTATTAGACAATAAAATTGGGGAGAGTAAGACAGGAGAGAAAGAAAAAGAAAAAGAACCAGAAAAAGAGAGAGTTTGATACAAAAAGGGATAACTTTCCCTCAGTATTAGACGATCCGGTGGCATCTTATGTGCCAAAAGCCCCATTTATGTCCGCGCTTATAGCACCAGAGAGGAGAACTAAGAAAGGGACTAGCATGTCAGATATGTTAGAGGTTTTTAAAAGTGTTCACATCAATTTGCCTCTATTAGATGCCATCAAACAACTTCCTTCCTACGCAAAATTTTTGAAGGAAATGTGCACTCAGCAAAGAAAGGAGCACATTCATTTGTCTAAAACTTTAGCTCCAATGGACATAGCCTGTGCTGTGTGCCAATACCAAGCTCCCATTAAAAGAAAAGATCCTGGAACGCTAACTATACCCTGCTTCTTAGGAAGCCATTATATAGATAGGGCGTTGGTTGACTTTGATGTAAGCGTAAATATAATTCCATATTCGGTTTACGCTAAAATGGAGCTTGGGACACTTCAAGCAACACCTACTATTCTTTAATTTGCAGATAGGTCTACTAAGGTGCCTAGAGGGATACTGTAGGATGTGATGGTAAAGATAGATTCTTTTGTCTTTTTCGTAGATTTTATAGTCTTGGATATGGAGCCTGTTGACATCAATAGGCCACAAATCCCTGTCATCGTAGGAAGACCTCCTTTAGCAACTGCTAATGCAGTCCTTCATTGTAGGACTAGTATAATGGAAGTGTCATTTGGAAACATGAAAGCTAGGCTGCAAGATTACAGAGCAACCAATCAACCTCATAACTTTGAGGAATGTGTTGTCCCAAATATATAACCCTAGAGGGGGGTGCATAGGGTTTATGGTAAATTTTTGCAATTTATTACCAAATAAGATTAATGTTCAATTACAAGTAGCAGTAGCAATAATATAAATGCAAGTAATTTAAAGAGGGAAGGGAAGAGAAATCAAACACAAAGATTTAACGAGGTTCGGACTCCTCCTACTCCTCGCCTTGTGCCTCGGCCCAAGGATTCCCAACAATCCACTAAGGATTAGCTCCTTCAATGTGGAGAAACCTTTACACGATCTTCTTTATCCCAGGTAGAAGATCCTCATTTAAGCTCACAAAGAACTTCAAAAAATGGCTCACTAAGAACCCCAAAATGTGCTCACAAAGAATACTCATTCAAGTCTCACAAAGAGCACTTGAACAATACAAGATTACAAGAGTAGGTGTGTACAATAAATGCTTCAAATAAGCTGATTCACACAAGTATAGCACAACTAAATAGCTTCTCAAGTGATTGACTAATATAGCTCAAGAGTTTGGTAGAGAAAAGCTTGAACAATGAATGCTTTACAATGAATGATAATAACTAGAGTTGGAGTGTTATAAATAAATGAGGAATAAACCTCTTAAATAGCCCTTAAGGTCTGATATGGCTGTTTGATATGAGCTAGAACCCCATTGGAGGAGAAGAGAAGAGCAAGGTGCATTTAATGTTCAAAAACCCCAAAATAGAAAGAGCCGTTTTGAAATTGCAGGTCGATTAGTCGACTAAGCAAAGAGGGTTAGTCGACTAGACAGTTCAAAATCAAAGCAATTTTGTTCTCGAGCTCGATTAGTCGACTAAGAAACTGTGATTAGTCGACTAGGCATATTTGGTTAGTCGACTAGACTAGTTAAAAATTGTTTTCAAAATTTTCTCGAGCACGGTTAGTCGACTAAGCAAGGGTGTTTAGTCGACTAACTCTTCTGCATTTCCAACTATTGCTACTGGGCTGCCTTTAGTCGACTAGACAAGGGTGTTTAGTCTACTAATAACCACATTAGTCGACGAATCAATATGTTTAGTCGACTAAACTTAGATTTTTCAAGAACTTAGCTTCTGGACCATGGTTAGTCGACTAGACTATGTTGCTTAGTCGACTAAGCATACATTTGAGCTAAAAGCTTGAAATTTCTAAGTCTATTTCAACTTAACACATCCAATATAGTTAACTAAAATTTTCAAATGCATTTTTACAAGTTTTCTAAGGTCAATGAATGCTAATGCAACATGAGAAAACTTTTTGGTTGAGCTATACAAGTTCAATCAAATGAGGAGCCTTACAAAGAGGTTCCTAAACATCTTGTCTTCAATAAATGACTTCAAGATGTCCTCCACAAGCTCCATGATTCAATGTCTTGCATATTTGCACACTTTAGAAGCTTTGAGTGAGTTGATGAGCTCCAATAAGATTTGGCTTTGATACTATGGAGATAAAAACACTTAATCATTTGTTAGTAACTGATTGTACCACAATCATACCTTCAATTATGGTATTACTGTGTTCCCTTATGTATTTAGTTACTTAATAATAGCCTGTTTTTATATAATTCTGTGAAAGTTGCTTAATTCTCTTTTATAGGAAATCTGTACAGAATCGTACAGGTTCGAGCTGTCACTTGTGATAGCTTGCTTGATCATCAAGTGGACGAACATTTTTCACTTTGACGATCAAGCCGATGAAGTTTAGAAGGCTGCAGAAGCAATCCTGCAATAACCAAACTAGAACCAACATGACTATCGATAGCCAAACTTCCCTATCGACAGATATGAGTCGGCTGAGGGCATTCTTAGATATTCTTCAAAGATGCCAAGGGCATTTTGGTCTTTTATAATTTCAGCCTATATATACATGGGTTTGTATGACTTTAAGAGGGTTCAAGACTTTGCTTTTGGATCATTTCTCTTTCGAATTCAATAAACTTTATTTTACAGTTCAATTCTGCTTTTTATTATGTCATTTACTTTTCTGCACTTTTCTACTTTATGCATGGCTCAATTCTCAATTGAGGATTGTTCTTTACTTATTCAGTCAATTTCTTTATTTACGTAAGCCCTTTTCTTTATTTACTTTAGTCATTTTCGTTATTTACTTCAGCCATTTTCTTTATTTATTTCAGTCATTTTCTTTATTTACTTCAGCCATTTTCTTTATTTACTTCAGTCATTTTCTTTCTGCTTTATTTTTATTTCCATCCCGTGATCCCGAGGAAGCTTGTCATGGATAAAGGAGATTCTCCTCCATTGATGTGTAACTAATTACCAAGCTAGGGTGAGGATGAAGTTTGGATTCTTTACGCATTCCTAGTTTATAAACATCCCTTTATACGTATTTATGTGATTGCATAGTTGTGAAGGTTTTACCGCACACTATTGTTAATCTAATATAATACTATCGTATTTATGTGATTGCATGGATGTGAAGGTTTACTGCACACTATTGCTAAATCTATTATAGTATAATTGTATATCTGTGATTGCAATTATATAATTATGCAATGGTACTTATTGGGATGAATAATGATCCAGCAAGCTTTGTTCCCAATTAAAGTCGATCGTGACAATCCATTCCTTTTTAAGGATAAACATGCCTAATAAGCTATTCATCATCTTTTTGGGATTCCTTCTTGTAGTTGGATGACCCACCATACATAAATACTATATTGTGGATTTTATAACTAAAGTGCGTAATTGACATTCAAACGGACCTCTCACCCAGCTTCCGCTCATTCCACTAATTAATAGCGTAATTAATCTGCTTTAATTAAAATCAGTGTTTTTGCTTCAATCCATTTGAAGCTCTTTTCACCACCAAACTAAATTGATATTATTAACAAGGAATAATATCAGTGGTTCGACACTCGTGCTCACCAATCGCAATTGAATTGATATTAACAACATGCGGTTTTATAAATATACTAATCTTGATCATTAACAAGGAATAATCTCCCTTGTTCCCTGACGATCAAATTTTGGCGCCGTTGCCGGGGAATATAACGGTTTATAAAAAGAAATTATTGGACTTAATTTTAGTTGTGAATATTAATACTGTTAATCTTATATACTACATATTCTTTGATACTGCTTATGCATATTCTTTTATACTATTTATTCTCTATCTCCATTCGCAGGTTGCTTTAATCAGGAATTGGGAGCTTCACTCCCGCGCGCTTAAAAAAAAAAAATTAAAAGCTTAAGCTTAACTGCTTCACCATTTTATTTGAATTCCTTGATTATTACTGTGGAAACGTGAGTTTATGCGAGGTAGGAGGTCGTTGTCGTTAAACGTAATACCTATTGACTCTGATTTAGAAAGAACTTTGAGAGCTACTAAAGCCTCTTTTAGACAATCTAGTGAGTCTGTACCTTCGCAGAGTTCACCCATGGCTGAGTTACATGCGCATACTGTTATGATGCCTGCAGAGATTGCACAGTTCCCACTAGCCCCTAAGACTCTTTGGGACCATTTCATGCCCAACAGTTTCAATCCACCCTCCTGTATCCAAATTCCGCACATTGAGAATCTCATCTATGAGATCAAGCATGCTACCATTCAGATGCTCTCTACTTTCTATGGCTTAGATAGAGAAAACCTATACGATCATCTGCATGAATTCCTAGGGATATGTTCCACCATTCGAATTCAGGGGTTCCATCCAGAATCCCTGAAACTTTTCTTGCTTACATTCTCCCTAAAGGATAAAGCTAAGCGCTGGATCAGTACTCTTCAGTCACCCGTCTCCATCACTACATGGGAACAGCTTCAGAAATTATTATTGTCTAGATTTTATTCCGTCGGGAAAACCCATCAGATGAGGCGAGGCATAACAAACTTTGTCCAACATGAACAAGAGTTGTTTCATGAAGCCTGGGAGAGAATGAAAGAACTTCTAAGGTTATGCCCCCATCACGATGTACCTAAGTGGCAAATAATAAAGTCTTTTGTTAGAAGATTGACTGAGAGAGACACGCAGACTGTTAAATCTGCATGTGGGGGAGCAATATTGAGCAAGGGAGAGGATGAAATGTGGGCGTTATTTGAAGCCTTGAGTGAGGATTCTTTCCATATGGCATCTATGTCCTTAGACAACCGTGATGAATCTGTGTCTAAGAAAAATCCTCCCAAGAAGGGTGGTATCTATGACGTGGATCACCAAGCTTTGGCAGACAAGTAAGTAGTCTTTGTCTCAAAAGCTTGACCAGATAATAGCTGCACAAGGGCAATCTTTTAAAGCCCATATTAAACCTGTCAACTTGGTGTGCAATATTTGCATTGACCCTTCTCACGAGACCCCGTATTGTCCCATGGCGGGACAGTACCCCGAGTTCGTCCAAGAGCAAGTAAATGCTGCTCAAGGATATGCACCACCTAGGAATGACCCATATTCCAATTTTTACAATCATGGGTGGAAGACTCACCCAAATTTTCAGTGGTCAAGCCAGCCAAGAGGGTCTAATCCTAGTCAACCTGTGAGACCCACATACAGCGGTAACACCGCTAATGTTCAGCCATATAGACCACCACATGTGCAACCCCAATACCCAAGCTATGGTGCTCCCGAAGCACCTCCACTCCATTATCAGAGTCAATCTGTGACTCAACCACCACCACAACCTCAAAGAACGCCTAGTTTCGAGGAACAAGTCTTAGCTACTTTGAAAAGCTTAGAGGCCACTACACAACTCACTCATTCCCATTCCCAATCAATCTCAAAATTAGAAACCCAAATGGGCCAACTAGCGGCTTCCTTTAGTCGTAGAGAGGAATGAAAGTTTTCGAGTCAAGCAGTTAGTAATCCTAAGGGAGCTTATGTGACTGAGGGTTCTACTTCTCAGAACCCTCAACGTAATGAGGATGTGAAAGCTGTTACAGTTTTGAGGAGTGGGAGGGTTGTAGACAATAAAGTTGGGGAGCATAAGAGAGTAGAGAAAGAAAAAGAAATAGAGAACAAAAAAGAAATAGAAGAAGAGAAAGAGTGTTATACAAAGGGGGATAACTTTCCCTCAGTATTAGACGATTCGTTGGCATCTTATGTGCCAAAAGCCCTTTTTCCGTCTGCGTTTATAGCACCTGAGAGGAGAACTAAGAAAGGGGCTAGCATGTCTGATATGTTAGAAGTTTTCAAAAGCGTTCATATCAATTTAACTCTTCTAGATGCCATCAAACAAATTCTTTCCTATGCAAAATTCTTGAAGGAAATGTGCACACAGCAGAGAAAGGAGCGCATTCATTTGTCCAAAACTGTAACTCCAGTAAACATAGCCAGTGTTGTGTGCTAATTCCAAGCTCCTATTAAAAGAAAAGATCCTGGTACGCCAACCATACCCTGCTTCTTAGGAATCCATTATATTGATAGAGCATTGGTTGACTTTGGTGATAGCGTGAATATAATTTCATGTTCTGTTTATGCTAAAATGGAGCTTGGGACACTCCAAGCCACACCTACTATTCTTCAATTTGCTGATAGGTCCACTAAGGTACCTAGAGGGGTACTGCAGGATGTTCTGGTTAAAATAGATTCTTTTGTCTTTCCTGCTGACTTCATAGTCTTGGATATGGAGCCCGTTGATGTCAATAGGCCACAAATCCCTGTGATCATATGAAGACCTCTTTTAGCAACTGCAAATGTAGTCCTTCATTGTAGGACTGGCATCATGAAGGTGTCGTTTGGAAACATGAAAACTAGGCTGCAAGTGTATAGTGCAGCCAATCAACCTCAAAACTTTGAGGAATGTTCTTTTGTAGATATCATTGATAAAGTGGTAGAGGAAGCTACACCCTATCTTCTGTCTAAGGACCCGTTAGAAATCTTCCTTAATTATTTTGGATTCGAGGACCATGACTTTGAGCAATCATTCATGGAAGTGAATCTCGTCTTAGATTCTACCTCCATCGTAGGAAAGATGCCCTGGAGACCTAGGGTCGAGCCACTTCCTTCCATTGCTAGTACCCCATGCCCCACATCTTTCGAGTCTCTGCCGCAACTTGAGTTGAAGCCTTTACCATCTAATCTTAAGTATGCCTTTTTAGGTGATAGCGATACCTTGCATGTTATTATGTCTTCTACTCTGAGTTTAGAACAGGAAGGTAAGCTTTTAAAAATTTTGAAAGAGCACAGATTAGCCATCAGATGGTCGGCCGCCGATTTAAAGGGTATAGACCCATTAATTTGCCAGCACCGAATCCATCTAGAAGGTGTAAATCCTTCAAGGGATGCCCAGTGTAAGCTGAACCCTAATATGAAAGAGGTCGTTAAAAAGGAAGTCTTAAAATTGTTGGATGCGGGTATCATATACCCAATATCTGATAGGGAGTGGGTTTCGCCTACTAAATTAGTTCCCAAAAAGTCTGGGATTACAGTGATAGCCAACGAAGATGGTATTCTAGTCCCCACGAGAGCTACCACTAGATGGAGAGTCTGTATAGACTATAAAAAGTTGAATTCCAAGACTAGGAAAGACCACTTCCCACTTCCTTATATTGACCAAATTCTAGAAAGGTTATCTAAGCAGAGTTTCTATTGTTTCCTATATGGCTATTCTGGGTACAACCAGATCTCGGTTTACCCTGAGGATCAGGAGAATACTACGTTTACCTGTCTATTTGGGACATTTGCATTCAGGCGCATGTCTTTTGGCCCATGCAATGCCCTAAGCACTTTCTAAAGGTGCATGACATCCATTTTTTCCGATATGATAGGGAATTTTTGGAAGTATTTATGGATGATTTTTCCGTCTTCGGTCCTTCTTTTGACGAGTGCCTTTCCAATCTCTCTAAAGTTCTAAAGAGGTGCTGCGAGACTAACCTAGTATTAACCTGGGAAAAGAGCCATTTTATGGTTCGTGAGTGAATTGTGCTTGGGCACATAGTTTCTAGTAGGGGATTAGAGGTCGATAAAGCCAAGGTTGATTTAATTATGAAATTGCCTCCTCCTACTACTGTTAAACAAATCCGGTCCTTTCTTGGATATGCAGGGTTTTACAGGCATTTTATCAAAGATTTTAGTAAACTAGCAAAACCCTTGTGCAATCTTCTTGCCAAGGATGTGGATTTTAATTTTGATAAAGCCTGTTTAGAATCCTTTAATAAGTTGCGCTCTATGTTGACCTCGACACCTATCATGCGAGCTCCCGATTGGTCACTTCCTTTCGAGCTTATGTGTGATGCCTCCGATTTTGCTGTGGGGGCATTGTTAGGTCAGAAGGTGGATAAGGCCCCCTATGTCATATACTATACAAGCAAAACTCTCAATGATGCCCAGTTAAATTATACTAAAACTGAAAAAGAAATGCTTGCAGTAGTATATGCTCTTGACAAATTTCGATCCTATCTGTGGGGATCGAAGACAATAGTTTGGTCGAAGACAAATTCCGATCCTATTAGTGTTAGGGTTTCTAGGATAGTTTAGGGTAGTAACCTTGAACACATATATAAAACATCCTGTTTTGCAGTCTCAAAATTTTTTTTGTGTACAAACCCAAAAACATTACAATTCTATAACAGTTCTTTTTTATTTCAAATTATATGCATTATTCTCTTGTGATTACTTGTTTATTTAAAGTTTGAATATGTATGAACTGAACATCTATGCATATCTGACTTCATTTCTTTCATCTTTCATTGGTTAAATTGAGCTTAATGTATGAGTATTAAAACTTATATGTATCCAATTGGGACACAGGGTCACTAACCTTTCATAGCGAACATTCTTTGAGAGTGACCACCACAGTGAGGATTTGAAGTTAAGGCTTATTTAGGGTTTATACTTATATTCTTATTGCAATTATTTTGATTCTATCAGGTTCACCTTCACTACATATTGAAAACTGGCTAATTACCTGTTAAAGATAGCATTTTCTGTATCAAAGGTTTCAATTGTGTACTTGGTATATCTGTAGATAAAACTCAAGAGGTGTTTATATGGTTTTATTTTCACATTTTTCTTCATCTTTTAATTCTTATTGTTAGTTTCATGCTTGTTGGTACCATTTCTGCAA
Source organism: Hamamelis virginiana (assembly GCA_017140935.1). Classification (NCBI taxonomy): domain Eukaryota; kingdom Viridiplantae; phylum Streptophyta; class Magnoliopsida; order Saxifragales; family Hamamelidaceae; genus Hamamelis; species Hamamelis virginiana. The sequence continues at coordinate 354,714 of JAESVK010000232.1, forward strand.
ACCCTCACGAGACTTCACTCGTCCGCTAGGGGTAACCTAGGGGTTTAAAAGGCATATTTCATTTGCTAAATGCAATCGCGATTCCCTGCGAAAGTAGCTCTAAATAAATAGGATTAAGTTTTCTTGTTATTAGAAGTATAGCTATTTGCTAAGGGACTAGCAAAACCTAAGTTGGGGAGTGTGATTGGACCACAATCATACCTCAAATTAGTGGTATTGTTATGCTTCCTTATGTATTTAGTTACATAAAAAAGGCTTGTAATTTTGTTATCCATTGAAAGATGCTAATTTTCACTTTTGTAGGAAAATTGAGCAGAATTGTACCAAATTCGAGCTATCACTAAGGAAGACTCGCCTGAACATCTAGTGGACAAACGTTTCACTTTAAGGAAGATATTTGATGAAGTTCGGAAGACAACAGAAGAAAATCAGCAATTCAGAAGCCAGAAGCCAGCAAGGAAATCTTTATCGATAACCAAGTATCGCTATCGATAGAAGTTCTATCGATAGCCAAGTCTCGCTATCGATAGAAGAAGGTCGGCTAAGGGCATTCTATGTTATTCTTTGGAGATGCCAAGGGCATTTTGGTCTTTTGTAAATTCAGTCTATATATATGTATGTATGGAAGACTTTAAGAAGGTTCAAAAATTCATTTTTGAATGATTTTTCTTTCAAATTCAATAGACATAGTTTTACAGTTCAATTATGCTTTATGTTCTGTCATTTACTTTTTGCGTTTTTTTCCTTTATGCATGGCTCAATTCTTATTTGAGGATTGTTCTTTACTTATTCAGTCATTTTCTTTATTTACTTAAGCTATTTTCTTTATTTACTTCAGCCATTTTCTTTATTTACTTCAGTCATTTTCTTTTTGCTTTATTTTTCCATCCCATGACCCCTTGGAAGCTTGTCATGGATAAATGAGTTTCTCCTCCATTGATGTGTAACTAAATTACCAAGCTTGGGTGAGGATGAAGTTTGGATTCTTTACGCATTCCTAATTTATAAACATCCATTTATATATGTATTTATGTGATTGCATAATCGTGATGGTTTACCGCACACTATTGCCAAATATAATAAGATATAATTGTATTTCTATGATTGCAATTATATAATTATGCAATGGTATTTATTGGGATAAATATACGATCTAGCATGCTTTATTCGCAATAAAGGTGGATTGTGACAATCCATCCCTTTTCAAGGATAAATATGTCAAATCTGCTATTTATCATATTTTTGGGGATTCCTTCTTGTAATTGGATGATCCACCATACATAAATACTATATTGTGGATTTTATAACTAAAATGCGTAATTGATATTTAAAACGAATTTCTCACCCAGGTTCCACTCATTCCACTAATTTAATCTCGTATTTAATCTGCTTAATTAAAATCTGCGTTTTTGCTTCAATATACTTGAAGCTATCGTCACCACCAAACCAATTTGATAATATTCTTTGTTGGCCCAAAATATACTCTAGAGGGGGCGTGAATAGAGTATTGGCAATTTAAAAACTAATTTATAAATGGGATAGAGTGTTTTTGAAAACTCAAACTTTTAATAACTAGAAATCAAGATTAAATCTCAACTCAGCAAAATATAAAGCAAGTAAATAAATTTAAATGCAAGAGATAGAGTTAGAGAAATTCAAACACAAGGATTTTAACGTGGTTCGGTCTCCGCCTACGTCCACGCCTCAAGATCTCCGTCTCGAGGATTAATCCACTATCAATCTCACTTCCGGTGGAGATTCAAACCTTTACACAGCCTTCTTTCACAGTGGAAGACTCTCACCAAACAAGGTTTTTACAAAACCTTAAACTCACAAGAAATACAAGTGAATATGGATGACCACCAATATGATTCTCAACAATACTGAGAATACATCAAATAAGCTCTCAATAATATCTCTCAAAGATTTAAACTAATTTGCTCATAGAGAGAAATACAGGGATTGAATCACTCAAGAATGATGAACACTTGTAATTTGCAATAGTGTATTTGATTGGTGTATAATTAAGCTTCATGGCAAGTGAATTTATAGCCTTAGAAATCAGCTATACGTTGGAGCTGTTAGGAGGAGCGTCTTGGCAATCTGCAGATTCAAACTGGTTTGAAAAATGCAACAAATCCGTTTGGAGGTGCAGCCATATTTGAATCAACATTCACAAAGTCAAATGTTTCAGCAGCAGCTTTGACAATTACTCCAACAGCAACCTGTCAACTATTCCTGCAGAACACTCATTTTACTTTCATTTACTTAAGTCTACAATGTAAATAAGGAAGTACCTCCCATTTGGATTCAATGGAAAATACTAGAAAATCAAATTCCCAATAAATCAAAATGTAAAAAATCAATTTTAGTACAAAAAAAAATTTTCGTCAACAGTATCAAAAATTGATATATCGAGTAAGGTATTATATACCACGTATAAAAGCTCCCTTAAGATTGTACTCAGTTAATGAGTATATAGGGATCAATTACCGCCAAAAATTATTTTGGAAAACTCAGTATATCAAAAATTCATTTTTCATACTTAGCCAAATTTTTCATAGGAAAAAAAAGTTTTTCTGGGAATAGTAACATCTTCAACACTTGAGCCTCCAATTCATGGATTTTGTTGTCCATTTGTTTGCTCTTGTCTTTCTTGAAAATCTGTCTTACAAATTTAACATTTAAGCATAAGATATTTGGATAACGCAGCGACAAATGTTTGTTATCATTGAAACCATATGACATATGCTGGATTAGAACCATTTAGGCTAAGATTCTTTCACTAGAATTGAATCTAATCATTTTTCTTATTAAACCAATATTATTCCCAGTGGTTCGACACCCGTTCTCACCAATCGCAATTGAATTGAGGTTAACAACACGCAGTTTTATAAATGAATTAATATTGATCATTAACAAGGAATAATCTCTCTTGTTCTCGGACGATCAGAGATCTCAACCAAACACATTCCCGACTTGCTTCATAAAGTGCTAATATTTATGAGTGGTTGGAAGAAGTGGCTACCAATGTTTGCTTTGTAGAACGCTAATAAATAGCAGCATACTATTAATAAATACATAACCTGTCTGAGATCGATCCTTAAGAAGATCGGAAAGATATCATGAACCTGCATAACCCACAAGTTTAGAACTTTTAAAGTCATAAGAAAAAAATAAACTCAAGTCAATAATTCCGTGTAGATATCTCAAAATATGCTTGACACCAATCTAATGCCTTTGTGTTGGTGCTGAGTTATATCTTGCAAGCAGATTCACGGAGAAAGATATATCTAGTCTGGTGCTTTGTGCTATATACAATATAGCACCAATAGCACTTAAGTATGGTACTTCAGGACCCAATACTTCTTTATTTTCTTTTTAGGACAAAATGCATCACTTTTTTATGTCCAAAGACCGGACAACAATTGGACTACTTAGTGGTGTGCTTTATCCATACCAAAAAGTTTTAATACTTTGTTAGTATGAGTAGACTGATGAAGTAATATCCCATTAGTACTTCTCTCGATCTGCAGGCTGAGGCAAAATTTTGTTTTCCCAAGGTCTTTTATTTCAAATTCCTTTTTCAAATAGTCAGTAGCTTTCTCGAGCTCTTCAGTAGTCCCGATTAAATTTATGTCATCTACATAAACTGCTATTATTGCAAAGTCTTTTAAGGATTTCTTTATAAAAATGCATGGGCAAATAGGATTATTTTTGTATTCTCCCTTACTCATGAAACACAATTAAAATTGATTAGTGATCACAATAATCAAAGGCTCATAAATTTTTAACATATAAGGTCTAGTAAAAGGAACCTCTCATCGTTCTCTTCCATCATTACACCCTCCAAATCCCTCATGTACATTATGAATATTCATAGTTAAGAAAATAAATCACCAAATATGAGGAAAAAAAATTAGACCCATTATAAAGAAAGACACTTCAATTCCGTTAGGTAAAAATAGAGGGGTCACCATGAATTGATCCATCTCTGGGTCTTTTGAAACATCTCTACAAGTCCCTGAAGATGGCTGACGTTTCTCGAACTCCTAGCGAGAGGCTGTCAATCGTGCCACTACTTCTGGAATCATGAAATTGAATTAAACAAAATGAAGTTGTCAAGCACAAACTCATGAAACAGAGTAGAAAACAAAATTTTCCAATATATATACACGCTGGATCTAGTAAGCACCATCGCTTAGGAGTGATAGCATGTATCCACACGGATGGCAAAACACGTGCTCCCGATTAATTCCCAGCCCCCAAACTTGAAAAATGAGCTGCCTTCATTTGTTTAATAGATTAAAGTAAAATCGGGAATAAGTTTTTGATTAATTCCTAGCCCCCCAAACTTGAAAAATGAGCTACTTTATTTGTTTAATAGATTAAAGTAAAATAGGGAATAAGTTTTAAGAGTCATAAAAGAAGATGACATTACTTTTGGTAACTATTCCCATCCGCATTGTCTTATGCGTTTGGCCACATGAATTTTATTTTTGTTTTTATAACTTTTCCATTTTTTTTTAAAAAGTCAAAATAGGAGCTTGTTGCAACTGGCTACACGAGAACTCACAACGTTTTTATTTTTTCTTTTCCTAAAATTCTCCAAATAAATTAAGAAATCAAAATTGGAAAGGGGATATTGCCAACCGCATGGGTTGCTGCAGCTGGCCAGAGAATAACTCGCAACATCTCACCCACTAAGACTTGGCCGCGTGCATAGTTATCAGACCCGGACCGGCCCGGCCGGTCGGACCGGTGAACCGAACCCCTAACCGGTCTGGGTTAGTAATTGGACCAGAAATGCAATTGAACCGGTGTGACCGGTGTGACCCACTTGAACCGATGAAAACCGGTGTGAACCGGCCGGTAGGACCAGTTGAACCGGTCATTTAATAATCCAAAATTTTTTTAAAGAAAGTTGCATTCCTTGAGGTTTGAACTCCCAACCTAGAGGATGGGAGCTTTTACAACTAGGCTATGCTTTATTTGTTGTCATTATAATGCAATATATAAAATATAACCTTATTACATTCATGTACTTGTAAAAATCTCAAATAAATTTAAAATAATATATATTTTATAATTAAGCGGTCCGACCGTTGACCCAATGGTTGAACCAGTGACCCGACCACCCGGCCTCTTGACTGGGTCGATGTCCGGTCCAATTCTGATAACTATGGCCGCGTGTCATGTAAAAAAAAATTCTAAATAATATAATTTTCAATTCACTTCTATGACTCGCAAGGTTGATTGTGGGTGGAAATATTCGGGGGGGTTTTTTTTTTTGTCAAAAATAAATTTTTTCATCACAAAAGAAAATGCAATTCCACATCTCTTTCAACACCTAGCAACATGAAAAATTTGGCAACCTTTCTTTTTAGAAGTGTAATGTAGGATAGGATTTTGAAATTCGATTTCCTCCAAAATTAGAGTAAATAAATTGAATATATTTATCCTTCTTCTTTTGAGTTTTTTGTTTTTAATTTGTTATACTTTATTAGTGACAGAAAACTAATGCAAAGTCTTATACCTCAAAATTAGTGTAAACAAATTGGAAATATTCCCTATAAGATACAATTTTGAGGGTTTTTTTTCAACGATACAAATTCAATGAACACATGGAAAATTTAGAATTTATTGAAGCTTCTAAAGCTTTAGTGACTTTCATTCATACATGCTTAAATGGCTTCATCCAGAGTTCCCACACCACAATTTTACACAACACAAAACAAAGCAAATCATTCATCCCAAAAAACTAAACCTCTGTGACATATCATACTTCAACCCTAAAGGATTCACCTAATTTCTAGTACAATAATTATTAACTTACATTGAACATAGCATAATCTCCTATATATTAGGTGGAATACACAGTGGCTCTTTGTAATTTGTAAGCAACAGCAGGATCATGAGTGTATGGCTTTACTATTCCTTTAATTCTCAATCTTTGAAACCTAAATTCTGCATACTCGTTATTAGGTCATCATAAGAAGTAACAACTCGTGCGGATGCAAATCCATTCATTTCTATGTGACGTTCGATGTCAATCATTGAAAAACCAGTGCAAGACGAATTGTGATTTTCTGTTGAGCAATTTCCACCATCAAAAGCAGAGGGTAAAATTTTTTCTGAACGTATCCATTTCATGAACCTGCCGCATCCACCGATCCGATCATTTGTGTGGAACAATAGAATAAAAACTTATTATTAGCACATGGTTGAAAGAGCGACTATGTAACATTATTGTTCTAATAAATTAGGAGTATGCAGACTTTAATTTTTGTTTATGAATATCCCATTACAAGAAAGTATACTATAATTATCTTACGTTTGATTGTGGACATATCCAAAATCAACTGCTAGGATGTTGGCCTCTGGCCTCATTGTGGTGTTAAGACATTGCATGGACCATGAAATTGAATTAAACAAAATCCTTCATGTACATTCGAAATATTCATAGTTAAGAAAATAAATAGCCATATGTGTGGAAAAAAATTAGACCAATCAGAAAGAAAGACACTTATATTCAGTTAGGTAAGAATAGAGGGGTCACCATGTAACACCCCGAAATTGGCTCCATGACCATACCCAATTTCGGGGTGTTACGCAGCAAATACCTAGTGCTTATCTCTTCAAAAATCTCTGGTTAATAGTTTAATAAAATTTTAAAAGCGTGGAAGTCTTTGAAAACCAGAGTGTATATATATATATATAAATAAATAAAAATTTGATAAGCACAAAGTACTAGCTGGGATTAAAGTACCGTCCAGTAAAGTACTTTCAATAAAACTTAATATTACACAAAACTTAAGTAAATATAGAGTCCACAGATTCTTTTACATAACATTACACACCAAAACATGGATAACAAAACCCAAAATCAGACTGATAGCTGCTACTATAAAAGCCCAAACAGATAGACTCGAGCCCGTCATTATCTCCACTTCTTCACTCCCTCGGTGGCCCTGGGGAGGGAATATAAGGGGTGAGCAAAACCAGTATGCTCAGTGAAGTTTTCTAACCTTTTATGCTACATAATCACCTTAAAGGATGTAAAACATTCCATATGACAATTACAAAATGAGTAAGCATTATCATTAAGCAAATTTATATTGATTAAATCATTGCTTAATCCCCAACCGAGTCATTCTCATAACACTCCAGCATGCTCAATGCATAAGACAGGTATATTATTCAATGCTCTTATGCAATCATACCTGCGAGGCTCTATCTTGCTCCTTACCTGCAAAACGGAAATACACTGATGGCTATCTCATTTTAGGATTTTCCATCAAATGACAACAACATACCTCCCCGTATATATATCACCTGGCTCCGCACCGAGCCAATCCCACAACGGCCAATCCTGGTGAGGCCTCACCAGGATTGTTCTTGCTAAAAGGCTACCCCTCACCGGGCCAATCCCCTCACCAGGATTGTAAATGCTCAATTTAACAAAGGTGATATATTAGTGTACTAACTGTTTCCAGGATCTATAATCCATCAGTCGTATCATTATAATAGTTACATAATAGCATGATATTTATATCAATGATATGCATATGGCATGCTCCTCTCATTCATTATGAACCCACCACAATCATCATCATATGCATATATTCTCATGCATATCAATTCAACCACTTAAAATAACAACAGCATATCTCTTAATTTACAGTAATCGCATGCTCAACTTTAAAAATAATTAAAATAATTATTTCACAGTACATAGGGTAAAGAAATATTAATCCTGGGCTAATAATAATACTTTGCTTTCATACAATTGAGATCCACATAACCCCTATTTATCATCAAACACATTCACAAGGTTTCACAGTATCCAATTTTTCCACCGAAATCTAATTGAGCAATTTTTAAGTATTATCAGGGGCCTAAAATTTCAATTAAAATTTATGTAGCTTCATTAAAATTTTAGTTTTGAAAGTCATAAAATATATTTTGTGAAGCCCATAAAATTCTGTTAAACTTTTAGGCCAATCAAGCACATATGCAAACTTTTAATGAGATTAAGTACATTTATCTCGCTAAAAATTTGAAATAAAAATTATAAGGGCATTTTCAAACTTAGATTTTTCACACCAAGAATATCAATTTTTCTTTGAAAACAATAATAAGAATTCAATTGTATTAATTTCTACCACATCGCAAATTTTCAGATTTTTCTGATAAAACTCGGACTTTTCAGGAATTTATTCTCACAAAAATTGTCACACCAATTCTAGTCCAAATATACTAAACTTTATCCCAACATCATTCTTAGTTCATTTTGAACTAAAACATGTATTTTTACCTAGACATGCGTAAAATTAAGAGACTATGCAAAATTATCTAGTGTAACCATATCTTAGATACACAAGCAATATACCCACTAAAAATTCATGCAATTAATCCAAATTCATTCATCAATTAAGGTAAAAATAAAACATAAAAAAGTAGGAACTTGTTACACCCCACACAGGGTAACCCCTATGCGGAAATACCACAGTAACATAAATCACCAAGCGCTTATCTTTTGAGTAATTTCTTTTTAAAATGTACATAGTTTGAAACAGTTTTTCAAAATACGCGAGCGGAAGACTTTAAAAAATTTTACAACATTTCAAAAATTAAAGATAGCGCTGAGTACTAGTTTGTATCATGAGTACAGTCCCGTAATATACCCGAATTCTAGATACATCCATTTAGTTTACTGAGTTGGATAGAGTCTCATGCTGATAACGTGTCATCAACTTAAAGAAAACACATAGCAGAAAAATAAATAAACACCAGGATTTACGTGGTTCAGCAAAATTGCCTACATCCACGGTGAGTCATTTTTATTATTGAGAATCATATTACAATAATACAATATATTCTTTTCTCAACACATTCAGAAATATTCACATCCTTCCACATTCTCATATCTGTCAACAAATTTTATCATGAGTCAAATATCACATAAATAAATCATCATATCTGTAATTCATTTATATATATTACAGAATATATCCATCACTTTTTCACAATAAATAATTTTACACTACATGCATGCTTTATGCATATGACAGATATACGATGCAATGCTCATGCAGTCATACCTGTCATTTCCTCTATTCTGTCTTTCCTGCAAAACATTAAACATTCATACTGATGCTAACTTTATTTTAGGATTCACCATCTCACCACAATGGATGGCTACCTCATTTTAAGGAACTCAACCATCTCAACCATTCTCAATCATCTACCACAACAGCATCCCCACCTTTTTAGGATGTATATCACCCAATCCCCGCCTTTTTAGGACCTACAACGACTGTCACTCATTGACAGGAGGATTTACTTACTGTTTTTAGTAATGGTGATATATTAGTGCACTAACTGTTTCCAGGATCTTTTGTCCATCGGTGGTATCTCAACTCCTCGTTTCCATAGTTACATAAATAATCACAAATGCATATGATTTTCTATGCAATCTATCCCACATGTAACTGTGTCTTATGCCAAATGCAATTATTCCATGCAATACATATGGCATACATCTCATACCAACAATTCATGCATGACAATTCATGCATGACAATTCATGCATACATTTCATAGTATATCAACTCAACATATATCTCATATCAACAATTATATCAGTAATATATATATATATAAATCATTCTGCTCACTCAACTTGAGCCACCACATGTAACTGTGCCACTGTAACACCCCGTACTTCTCCAAATAACAATATTGTCCACTTTGCCTGCACGCGTAACATGCGCACCCATACACGCATATTCACATGACAAGTGCACGGTTTTATTTTCTCAAAATGCATTGTTACTATGAGATGTATGGAATTTACTGATAAGCCCAGTCACTTTCTCACAACATCATCACCACATGTCATATGCCAATTTTATGTGCAATAATTATGGCAATTATCACATGCATATATTTTATGCATAACCATTTACATGCTATACATTATACATCATGTTATTCATAATAAAAAGTAACAACATGTTATAAACTTTTTAAATCTCACATGCATTTATCAACAGTTTATATATGCCCATATGATTTCCATAACTTGTATTTCCAAGATCTTTCATTAATCATCATGATTTTATAAAAATCAATTATTCATGATGTTTAACTATTTTTCAATTATTCATGATTTTTAACTATTTTCCAAAGACTCACAATTTGGAAGATAGTTAATTTTCTATCCACATGAATTTTCTATAAAATAATCCATTCTAGGACACTTGTTTGATTTTTGTAGAATTTATCAAATTTTGTTAGATTGAAAAATCATACTAGAATAGTCAAAATACAATGAGGTTACATGGTAAGCCTTATGGTGCACCTTCACTACGCTCCATAATTTTCTAGGCTCTTTCATGTATCCCAAACAACATATTTTGCACTCATTTATATCAACCTAATTTATTAGGATTTTTAAAAATAATTCCCAATCAAAATGATATCCACAAGCATTAATTTGCAATTGATGGTGTATGATCTACTATGCACCTTCATAGCATAGGATCATACATGCACACTCACGTACATGGTACGTCAATATTTTTCATCTTTTTGGCCAACTTTGCACGCTTATATCTCATTTGTTTCTCATCCGATTTGGGTGATTCAAGATGTTATAGAATCTGTGTGATACAAGCTTTCAAAATATAATGGTAGTGTATAACACCTCCCATCCAAACATATTTAAAAATGATGTTAAAGTAGACTAGTTAATAAAATTTCAGATTTTTCGGCAACTTCGTTTCTCAATTTCTCCACAATTCACATGCAATTGAAGTGATTCAAAGTCTAAATTCATATAAAATCAATTTATACCATATATGTAAAAATCATAATTTTTCGATATACTATGAAAATACCCTTATGCCTACTATTAAAGCTTCATGGAAGCTTTCTCTCTCTAGAAATTCTCATTCACCCATAGGTCTTTTTCTATGATTCTTGTCTCTAAAAATCCTTAAATTCAAGCTTTACAATATACTCAAATTTCAGAATTTTCGGACATACACACAATATACTTCAAATTTTCAAAGTTTCAGTATTACTAAACTTCATAAAATTATAGAAATTAATCTACTCATCGGAAAATTCCAAAATTTGGTACACATAATCCTGAGTTGATATAGTTTATGGGAAAAATAGTCCTAAAGTTTCAGTTTTTTCATTTTCATATAAAATAAAAACCCAATATTAGGAATCCCCATTTATATATATATATATATATATATATATATATATATATATATATATATATATATATATATCTATTTTAAGTCATTATTGCATCATTAAATCATACAATATTCAGTCCAAAAATTAAAATATAATTAAAATAGAGATAATATCTCACCTCACTAAGCTTTGACTTATAACATAAAATTACCAATTGCTCTGTGTTTGTGCAGCTCCCTCATCCCCTCAGCTTATCTTTTTCTTTCGTCTCTGTAATTCTCTTATTCTCTTTATTTCTATCATTTCCTTCTATTTCTCTCCCTCCTCCTCTCGTCTGAATCCCCTCCTCTTTTTATCTCTCTCTCATTCTTCTTTTCTTTTCCTATCTTCCTTTCTTTCCTAACATTCTCTCCAGCTACCATTTTATTTTCCTAACTTTCTTTTTCTCTCTCTTCTCATCACTCTCTCAGACTAAGACCAACTCCTCTCTCTTTCCACATAAGGTTGCCTAGCAGCATGGCCCAGATAGATAAAATCTCAGACATGTGTGTGTAATTATACGTGCATTTATTGCACACAATCATGCATGGCCTGTGCTCAATTATTTTTCTCCCTAACTCTACTTCCCTTTTTACTTTATCTCTCAACTCAACTAAAAGTAATCACCCCCACCTGTCTGAAATGATTTTCGTATGAATAATAATAAAACTATTCTAAGTGAACTGGAATGCCATGCTAGCTTATCTTTCTTTCCCAACTAATACTTTTCTCTCTTTCACCATC
>JAESVK010000232.1:456713-478611 GCA_017140935.1 Hamamelis virginiana
TAGTCGCTTTTCATTTTCTTAGGAGTAATCTATTGTAATTGAAGAATCCAAACTCTGGTTTGGTCAGGGATCCGTCTCTGTTCATTTTTATTGGAAGCTCTTTCTAGAACAAGTTGTACTCAGCCAACACATGGTACGTATTTGTTTATTTTGAGTTTATTACATTCCAATCTCATTTGTTTTATATTTAACATTGTAAAAGTCCTTGAGGCTTCAAGGCAAGGAGAACCTACACTCATCTGATTGTTTGTAGTTGGCACGCCCGCACTTCACACACATCTCTCTAAAGAACCGGTTTGCAGCCAACACATAGACACATGACTTCAAAATATGGTCCACAGTTTCTACATGCTCAAAGCAAATAGGGTAGCAATTAGACGATGATGTTTCTTCCTACGTTATAACACGTCCTTACATGGCAACTTGTTGTGCATTTTTTCCAAAAAATTTCAACAATAAACTTGTAGTCATCATAACTTTTTCTAGCCACAAGAATAGGAAAACCAGATAAGTTAGAGGCAAGGCCTATCCTAAGTTTATCATAGATAGCTTTTTTTTTGGCTAGCTAGGATGTTGGAAGAATAAAAGGATTTTTGATTTTCTAAAGTTAACCTTCTAACCAGAAAAATCATAGAATTTATCAAGAAAACTTTTAACAACCTCAGCTCCATTCACCTCAGCTTTAGAAAATATGAGGAGGTCATCAGAAAAGAATAAATGAGTGCCTCCTCTAGAAATCTGAACTAGGTTCCAATTCTTTTCCAACCTATAGCACTCAACTGAGATTACCATCAAGGACATATGAAATTAAAAATAAAAATAAAAACAAAAATAAAACTAACTCTAACAAAAAATTAATTATCTTTACACCCCACTCAAAATACTCCTTATTTAAACCTTACCCATCTTCCCTCTTCTCATTTTCTTCTCCTTCCTTATCACATCTAAACCCTACCCATTCCTTTATCCATCACTCTTATATAACTTAATTAAATTTTGGTCTTTTTTCAATCTTTGAGTGGTTTACAAGTCCTAGAGGTCAAAATGGAGATCCAAGAATGTCAAAGTAGTGAAAAGGTACGTTGTTTTTTTCTTCTTCTTTTTTGGCAAAATTACAAAACATTCTGAGTTATCAGAATTGAACATATTCAATATGTTAGGTGGTACCGAACAGAACATATTCAACTGACCACTGAAAATATCGAATATATTGAGTTCTGATAACTAGCTCTAAACATATTGCGATTTTACCCAAAAAAAAAAAAGCAAAAAGCTTTAAAAATGTACCTTTTCACTACTCTGTCACACTCTTGGAGTTCCATTTTGACCTTGATCATAATGGAGAGAGGAAGCGATGGAGAGAGAGAGAGAGAGAGAGAGAGAAAGAGAGAGTGGAGGAAGAGGAGGAGGGAAAATAGAGGGAAGACAGGAAAGTTTGGATCTTTGGGGTGTCTAGTCTAATTTATGTGGGGTTGAAATGGGGTTGGGAGTATTTTAGGAATTTTGTGGGGTTTACTTACTAATGGGGTATAAAGACCAAGTTATGGGGTTTCAATATCCCCTCCTAGCAAAGAAATATGGAAAATCATATGAATAGCTAGGTTATGGTGTTTTAATCTTCTTGGAGGTTATTATGTATATATATATATATATATATATATATATATATATATATATATATATATATATATATATGTAATGTTTTACTTATTATTCCTGATTTGTTGATTCAGCTATTCACATTAGCTTTGTGGAGTTCTAAATATATATCATGACATTTGGATTGGTTGGATCTTTTGTTATCCGATCACATGATGTATTTTTCCGACACTATGTTACTACAAAGTACAAGCACAATAGATCGATGGTATGTGCTAGAGCTTGACCTATCAAATCTTAATACACAAGTAGCAAAATTGACAAAAGCCATGCCAGTTTTATATTTTATTGTTTAATGGATGATTTGTGATGTGTATTTTCCATAAAAAGAGGCCAAATTCTACTACCTAGACTCAACTAACTTGATTAATAAAAGGGAAACTAAAATAAAATAAAGGAGAGAAACTTATCTGAACTATATTAAATTTGTTGTAAATATGGTGGATGACCACCCATCTTTTTCCTATGTGTGAACCAGCCAACGTGATCGGGAGGCCTCTCGATCGTTCACTCTTGGGGTGATGTTTTATCTTGAGTGGATTGTGGATGATGTTTATCATATCCGTCTCGATTTATCCTTCTCTATTATCCACATTTATCCTTCTCTATTATCCACTCAAGATAGGATTTTTTGAAAAAGGGATGAGAGTTTGTAAAAAAACTAGGAGTCGCCACCTTATTTTTAGGGAACAAGGAAACCACAAAGAAGAGTTTTATTTTCAATAAAACATTGACCCTATATTTTGGAAAAGCATGGTCTTTTGAATCAAAGTTGGATTCGGGGGCTAGGTTACGAAGTGGGAAGGTTCCAAGGAACTCCTTGTAGGCACCCACCTCGCCCTAATTAAAGGTCTCCTAATTAAGTTTGGGCTTTATCAAAATCTTTTCAAAACAATCCTAGTTATCTAATCAATCACAAAATATGATATATAATATATAATAATAATATATAGTATGAAAGTATACACAATCCTAATGGTCTTAGGAGACTAGAAGTCAACCTAAGATTGGACTTGCGCCCTATTAACTGCCTACGTACCTTATCAATTGCTTGACAAAGATCAAAGTCCACGTAGTTCGATTACCTTAGGACTCTCCTATTGTAATGAACTATATAGCCAAAAGAACTCTATCTTATCTAGGACTCTAGCTTCGAGAGTTTGGATTTGATTAAAACACTTTTCTTTGCACAAGAGATGGAATTTCATTCCATTTTAAACACTTTCAAAATTTTAGAGTTGTTTTCGAAGTAGAATCCTAAACCAAGTAGAACTCTATTACTATAAAAATTCTTACAACAAAGGATAGTCTTAAGTGGGATCAAGTGGCCCCCCTAATCCTAGGGTTTCTAGCTAATCTTAGGTTAGTCTAAATACCTAAAACATTAAAATATGCATGCTGGAATTTCTGGAAAATAAATAAAAAAATATCATCAAAAGTGTAAACAATGCATGAAAATGTCCTAAATGCAATCTAGTTATTCTATGTGAACCTAGGCATGTTTCTATGTTGATTTTGGCCTAAAAAAATGAGTTTTAGTACACTTTTAAGTTACTTTAAATCCATGGACAGATTTATAAGTAATCAAAAAGTGGGTTTAAAACCCATAAAATAAAAGAATAAAAGAAGTAAAAATGACCTAATATGCAACCTATTATGACATATCAAAATAATCATGCATCATGCTTGAAAACAATTAATTTTATCATAAGGGAAGGGACTTACCTTTGCTCGCTCCCTCGATCACAATTTATATAGCATTTTAATCAAGACACAATAATAATATAAACAAACCCAATCACTAACTATTAATATGCAACCTTTAACAATGTGCAAAATGACTCAAAGAGATGGACTAATATGCTTTCCTATAAAATAATATGTAAAATCCTAACTTCCTAGCATGTATTCTAGATATGAACTAAATCCTAAATATCTAAATCTAATATGACATGATCAAAGAAGAATGGAAGAAGAAGAGAAGAAGAAATATGCATGCATAAAAACAAACTAGCCTATTATGCAAATAAAGCCTAAACTATGCATGTTAATAATAAACTATATCCTATGTATACTAACAATAAGCTAAACCCTATACATACTAGGAAAATAAAAACCTAACCTAACATGATTAAAGAAGAAGAAGAATAAGAAGAAGAACAAAACTACTAACCTCTTTCGCTGCCTCCTTGCTTCAAGCCTTCAAGCTCCAAGCCTTCTCTTCAAGCTCCAAGGACTCCAAGGAACTCAAGGACTCTAAAAGTTAAGCTAGAGTGCTATGGGGGAAGCTTGTGCAATTGCTCAAGCCTCTACTCTCCAAGCTAGCTCTCTAAAGCTTTTTCTGTGTGTTGAAACTGATTTCAGGGTCCTCTATTTATAGGGAGGCCTAAGTTTGATCAATGGCTGAGTTTAAATCTTCTAGGAATGATCCAAGGGTTCAAAATCAGTCTTCCAAGGTGTTCATACTCATCCAAAAGCCCTCATGGCCGAACTGGACACATGGCAGGGCTTGGAAGAGTCCTGGCAGGGAAAATACTGTGATTTTTACATTTTTTGGAGAAAAAAATCGATGACCATCCACTCTAGGACGGCTGGCCCTCCTTCATGGACGGTTGGCCATCCATAGGTGGACGGGCATTGGTCTTCCATTCCATTTTTAGCCTATTTTGACTTTCCTCAGCCTGTTTTGACCCAGTTTCGGCTTTTTTCTGCTTTTCAGGCCCGTTTTAAGTCCAAATTTGACGATTCAAGCACCGAAACGATCGTGATTCGATTCTCCATGTTTTAAGAAGTGTTTGAAGTGAAAATTCATTGACCAAGGTCAAAGGTTTAGGAATAATTCGACCGATTAGCTGTTTAGAGCCTGCCAGGCCCAAAGTAGGGTTTTAAAATTTGCTAACCGATTGCTTTCGAAATCATTTCTTCTTCTTGAAACAAGTTTTAAAATGTTTTAGGAAAGTGTTTTGAAGCCTTTGAAGGCTTTAGTTTGATAAAAATATCGAATCCCGGTCGCTTCCGGTCGAAATCCTAATCTGGGCTTTGAAAGGGCCTATCGAGCTTTGAGAGCCAGATGTGAGCCAGAAGGCTCAACAGGCCTTGCCACTGATCAACTTAGTTACCAAATACACCTTAAATATTTATGCCAAAGTCTCGAGGCCATTTGAGACAAGATCGACAGTCATTCAGGGCTTTTGTGATTCAAAGGACCAAACTGCCATTTAGTCACAAAAGGCCTTATTTTCTATCAAGCCTGGCTCGGAATGCCATGAAATTTTGCAGGGATGCTCCTAGACTCTCTAAAAACCTAATGCAAAAAGAACCGACTCAATCTGACCTAAAAACACACATGTGATAATGACATCTACCTAATTACTCACAAAGGGTAAAACTGGGAACTTAGGGTTTTAACACCCTGTTTCACCTCTAAACATAGGCAACCATTCATGACCATACTCATGGTAAAAAATGGATGTCTACACTATGTACCCTTCTCTAACTTTAAGGCTTGTAACCCCCTCTATGCCTTGTAACCTATACCCATTTGTCTCTCCCTATTTAATCTTGTAAGCCTATAAAATGAGGAATTAGGCCCCTTGAATAACACACACAAGCAAGACAAGATTTTCTTCTCCTATCTCTTCTACTTTTTAGTTTTTCTTACTTTTCTAATACGTTATCAGTATGAGGTTCTAACCAAGTTGTTTTAAGGTAATGATCCTACATTTGGTAGGTATAATTTTTTTTTTTTTTACTATGGTATTTTTTTTCCAAGAATAATTGTAGTCTTTTAAATTTTATACTAGTCATGAAAAATCCTATCTTCCTGAAGCAAGGGGGTAATTAAAAATAACAACTAGAAGTTTTTATTGTTCATGAGATTCTTCTCTTCTCGAAGCAAGAGAGACTTATAATAAATAAATAAAAGAAGTTTTTACAAATTTTTAACTCACCAAAAATGTAAGTCACGACTTCCCTTTTTTTTTTTATTTCATGCTGATAATATGATTATATATTATTGTATATATATGTTGTTATTAGTTTCGGTAATAGGAGTCATATGATGAAGTTTGACATCAAATTAATTTAAAAAAATCTTATTATTCTGACACTGTTAATTATTTACCATCATTTTTATATTTGTTTTTCTTTAATTTTTAATGTTACTCATATTATTGTATTTATCATATATTAGAAATTCAAGAATGACAAATCTTATGAAGCTTGAGTTTGTTGCTTTTGATATTTCCGGGAAAAATTATTTATCTTGGATCATTGATGCTGAAATCCATCTTACTGCTATGAATCTTGGCAATACAATTCAAGAGAAAATCAGGCATCCTTGCAGGATCGCGCCATGGTAATGATTTTTCTTTGCCATCACCTTGATGAGGGCTTGAAAAACGAATATCTTACAGTAAAGGATCCCATTGTCCTTTGGAAAAATTTAAAGGAAAGATATGACCACCAAAAGACAGTGATTCTTCCTAGAGCCCGTTATGATTGGATACACTTAAGGTTGCAGGATTTCAAAACAATTGTGGAATAAAATTCTGCACTTTTCAAAATCAGCTCTCAATTGCAATTATGTGGAGAGAAAATCACTAAAAAAGATATGTTGGAAAAAACATACTTCACATTTCACGCCTCGAACGTGCTCCTACAGCATCAATATCGAGAGCATAGGTTTGCAAAATATTCTAAATTGATTTCATGTCTTCTTGTAGCTGAACAAAATAATGAGTTGTTAATGAAAAATCACCAATCACGTCCGACTGGCTCTGCATCTATCCCTAAAGTGAATGTGGCATCATCTAACGGTCGTGGTCATGGTTGTGGTCGTAACCGTGGCCATGGGCGTGGGCGAGGCCGTGGTCAAAATAATTATCGACCACAGGGAGGTCATAACAATACCACACAAAACCACCAGAAGTTGTCTAACAATATAGCAAGGCAAGATAGAAAAAAATCAGCCTCCTGCGAATTATGAAAATAAATGTTATAAGTATGGTATAAAGGGGCCTTGGTCGCGTACAAGTTATACGGCCGAACATTTGGTTAAACTTTACCAAGCCTCACTCAAAGAGAAAGTCAAAGAGAAAATAGAAACAAATTTGATTGATGGTGAAAATCCGGTGGATATTACTCATCTCGACGTTTCAAATTTTTTTGAAGATCCAAATGGCAAAATTGATACTTAATTGGTGATGGAAATGTCTACATCGATTAACATTTTTATTGTTTGGGATGTTATATGTTTTTTTTTTTTTTAGTGTGTGTTTTTATTTATTTGAAAGCTATTATTAGTGTGTGTATTATTTTTCCTTTCTTAATTGAATGAAATTTTTAAAAAAAATTCCATTTTATTTCTTCATATTTTATATCGAATTTACTTAATATATATATAAAAGGTATGGATCTTAGTATTGGATCTCTCGGTTCCAAGATAAATGGTGGAGAGATATGTCTAGCAGATAATGCTACAACTCATACAATCCTTCAAGATCAAAAATATTTTTCCCACATGACATTAGTTGAAGCTAATGTAAATACAATATCAGGTCCTGTAGACTTGATTGATGGTTCCGGAAGAGCCACTATAATGTTACCATGTGACACGATATTCCATATTAACGATGCCTTATATTCAGTCAGATCCCCAAGATATACATCGTAATGGATATCATATTGAGATCACATGTGAAAATAATAAAGAATATTTATGTATTACTCATATTGTTTCAAGCCAGAAGCTTGTAGTGGAAAAATTGCCTGTTTTTTCTTCAGGATTGTATTATACAACCATAACAAAAATTGAATTAAATATGGTGATGAGCCAGAAGCTCTCTAACCCAAACATTTTTATGCTTTAGCATGATAGACTTGGGCACCCAGAGTCAACAATGATGAGGCGAATTATTGAAAATTCACATGGACATCCATTAAAGATTGTCTAGTAATTATCCATATACTGATTGTTCACAAGGAAAATTGATTATTAGACCATCTCATACAAAGTCCTTGTTAAATCCCCAACATTTTTGGAACGAATCCAAGGGGATATATGTGGACCAATTCATCCACCAAGTGGACCATTTCGCTATTTCATGGTGCTAATAGATGCCTCATCCCGATAGTCACATGTTTGCTTGTTATATACCCGCAATGTTGCATTTGCCAGGCTACTTGCTCAGATCATTGGGTTACACTACTACAAAAAACATTTTTAAGGACGGTTTTAAACCGTCCTCTTTGATTTAAGAGGACGGTTTTAAATGTGTCCTCAAGCTCGATGTCTTTATAAATCAATGATTTAAGAGGACGGTTTTACAAGTATCCTTAAAAATATGATTTAAGAGGACAGTTTTACGAGTGTCCTTAAAAATATGATTTAAGAGGACAGTTTTACGAGTATCCTTAAAAATATGATTTAAGGACAGTTTTAAACCGTCCTCTTAAATCATATTTTTTAAGGACACTTGTAAAACCGTCCTCTTAAATCATTAATTTATAAAGACATCGAGCTTGAGGACACATTTAAAACCGTCCTCTTAAATCAAAGAGGACGTTTTAAAACCGTCCTCTTAAATCTGTGATTTATAAGGACAGTTTTGTAAACTGTCTTATTTTGACGAAATTTGAGTAGCATTTCTGCTGTTTTTTGGCAATATACCTGCTGTTTTTTGGCCTGTTATTTGTAATAGGTACCTGTTTACTATTACAAAAGCAACAATGATATCCTTTCAGTACATAAATGACAAATTGCCTGTTTAATATAGGCAGAGCTAGGATATATATAAAACCAACATTGTTTAAAACATAAATGTATAGCTAGGTACAATTATGTGAAGCAAAACTATGCATGTGCAACACAAATCCTATAAATTTACATCTTCAATGATTCTGTGAATATTTCAACAACTTTTAGAGAAACAAAAAAAGTTTTATTATAAACCCCCACACTTCATAAATCGATAATGTAGCTTGCACGTCCCCAAAATCCGCCAAAATTCGTGTCCAAAGCACGCAGACTGCATAAATAAAGAAACACGGCTCCAAAATCCAACAAAATCCGTGTCCAAAGCATGCAGCGCTTGAAGCCTACATAAAAATATAGAGTAAATAAACAAAACCAAGAATTTGTATATTCCTAAGAAAACCAAACACACATTCGTACAAATGCATTGCAATGGATAATATCAATCTACTTACAAGATATATATGCGAACACAATCCAATTTTATCATTAAGGAACACAAACAATATCACCAGTCTTTCAACAAGTTTGATCGACACAACTGTCTTGTACAATTATATGAAGCATTTGTAACATAACTTCTATATATCCATATCCTCCCTGAAAATCGTGTGCAAACTAAGGATGACTAAATCCAAGCTAGCTACACCCATAATGTTTTCAATATATTTTGGAAATTCGTTGGAAGGCAAGGTATGAGACTAACCTTAAAATTTTAAAAACAACAATACAAAACAAGAAACAAATAGTACTTATGGTGCATCCCAAAACCCAAAAGCATAACTCTTTAAATGTTTCTCTAGCAATTTCATAAGTAAATTCGTATAGAAAATGCATCCCACCGAAGCTTTTGTTGGGTCTTGACATTAACTCCATTAAAAATTCCTAGTTGTGATTTTGCAATGAAGAATAATATTAACTACCCCTCATTTCAAAAAATTCACATCATGAAACCAAGGACTGCATATATAATATTACTAACCCCATATGCAATAAAACTCAAGTTGCACTATGCATAAAATACTGCAACAAATACAAACAAACCCAAATGGGTCTCCGTCCAACCTCCTCCCCCGATACTACAATATTTCCAACGATCCCACAATAGAATCCAGTAATAACACTTCAAAGTACATATTTCTACTAGATTATCAAGCCATTGCTTTATTTAAAGAGAGAGAACTGTAATACCTAGGGGTCAACGACTTGATACAACCAATGCCGCACCTTACCGAATCCATCTTCATTGACAAAGCTAGTCCAATCTTATATGCATTGTTAAAAAAAAAGGAAAAAAATATATATTATATCAATCTTAGGAGTATGTATTTTACCAAACGGAAAGATAAGAGTAGAATTATTTACAACCCTTTGACCATACCTTCACATGCGGTCACGTATGTAGTTCATCAGTTCTACTCTCACCTCATCTATCAAAATACTCTCATAGGTTTCATCAATTCGAAACTGCAATTAGTTGTGAAGGTACATACCATGACTTAGTAATGCATACACAATTTAAAGCTCGTTAAATCGTAATCTAAAAGATTTGGATAACTCACCAACTGACTGGGATGGGTCTCATGTGCATCTATGTTATCCTTCATGTATCTCAATACATAATAGCCACATTCAACATTTCCTTTTTGTGTAGGACACTAAATACATAAATTGTTGTGTATTATAAAGTCAAGATGTTATAAAGGTAGTTTATGTAAAAAATACATATTTGCTTCAAACTTTTACGTACCACAATGTTATCAATCTCTAAGTTCCTTGTACTAGATCCAAATTTGAAGCTATACTTTAACGATTTACAGACACTGCATAAATTGTGCATTAATTATCAACCAAATATGATGGAAAGGTAAACATAAATAGTTTATCATAGCGATGTAAGACAGAATATCAACTCACTAAGCCAGAAGGTCCAGTATTACAGGATGCACATCGTTGCCCAATGGATCGAAATACATTACATGCCGTTGTAGAGGGTCAATCATACATAACACCCAATGATATCTGAAACAAACTCAAGAACATTAATCTATTTCAAATAATCTGAACATTCCTACTATAGTTGTAAGGGGTTAACTCATTTAAAAAAAAAACTAATCAACCTACCCAGTATTAAAAGGATAAAAAAATATATGTCCTGGAGCTCCAGTATCCAGATTATCAAATAACATATCACCATTAACATTGACTTCGTGACCCTCTCTTCCAGCTAGATAAGCAAATCTGAACTTATTATCCAACCCTCTAGCTTTCACTTTCTCATACAACGCGCTACAACACAATACAACATAAATATGATGTTACATTCCAAGTAAATCATGCTACAACGCATATAATAATAAAAAATGCCTTGAGTTTTAAGTTTACTAACCACATGTACAACTTCATGTGGGAGATTCCTATTTCCTTGAAGTTCACTAAATGCAATAACTCATCTCTGCAAATAGGAATCTCCTTAATCTTCTCAAAGTATGCATCCTCAGATCGAAATACTTCTGGATCGACCGCAAGATATATCACTACATTCGGGTTATGTCTTGTAGCTAGATCAATCAGCTTTGCAAACGATTTGATCACAATGTCTAACCCCTCTAACCTAATGGGCGCCTTCTTCTGTCCCTACAATCAAAAGATAAATTACAATTCATAGAAATTGCAAAAACATTAAATGAGTTACATAACATATTTAGTCAACGTAGAGGATTGTACCACAGTACTCTCCAAAACAACAAGCCGCCTTGGCCATGCAACAAACCCCCCAATTGCTTCTAAGAGATTCTCTGCACCTGGTGAAGGTATTGGTAGGCGTTCGATCCCATACTCAGATTTCTCTAGAGAAATGACCTCCACACGGGCATTTCCATCACCTAATCTCGATCCGTGCAGCAAGCTGGATGCATCCCCATCATGCAAATAGGCCTTTGCAACTATACGGTCTATAGATCCTAAGGCCAACCTACATGGGCAAGATTTCACCTGCATTTAAATCATTGAATAAAGTTATAGTTGATGATGTTGACAATCCTAATACAATTAAGGAATATCAGTAGCCACCGAGTATTACCTTATTATTTGAAGGCATAGGCTGCGGCGGATCAGTTTGGACATCATGTTGATTGCCTGTTTCATTCTCTGATTGTGCCTACAAGTAAATATGAAATAAAAATAGTTTTGTTACAAAGCTTGGAATAGTAAAAGACATATGATAGTGGGTAGGCTTAATTATGTAATACCTTATCCATTGGCGGAGTAGCAGGTGAATGATGCATGTCAAGATCTAATTGCCTCCCCTAAACCAATCGTGTAATGGTATTGCAACAAACAAATATAAGATTGCAGAGAATAATAACACTATAATTATCAATCCAATTATAACTATGATAAAATTTGTATTTAGACTAAAAGAATGAAAAAGATACTCGAAGTCTACCATGGCTGATGGGGGCCTTCGAGGGGAATGGGAAAGGTTTGGTGATCCTAGCCCCACCGCACTAAATTTGGCACTATTTGATCCCACCCTTGAAGCACCAGGCGAGAGACTGGTGCAAAACTCTGGCATCTCAAATCCTCGTTTTTGCATTTCCGATGCCATAGCTTCCATATACTTCTTCATTGCACTTATCTCTTTCATGGCAACAATAAGAGCTCCATTAGTAGGCTGTGGGGTATAGAAAAACGATGTTGGAGTAACCAAACCACCAACACCCCGAACCCTCCCACTATGTTCCTCGGTTCCAAGAGCCTGAGTCAAAACATCATTACTCCCTTCTATGGTCAAAGTTCCTACAACAGCTTGCTGCGATAATTCATCCTACAACATAAATTTCAAACAATTAATTGTCACATAAGCATTAAAAAACTACCAACTAGTCATGTACGCCTGGTTTCTAAACAAATAAAACTCACAATCTGTTTAGCCTTTCTTCTCACAAGATCATTAATATATACACCATCTTTCTCTCTTGCTTTCTTCCACATAACATGTCTTGGAATGGACTCTGTTGTATTTCTCTCTTTTTGCTGTGACATACACATATTATTGTAATTGAATAACAAACCCAAACTTGTATTACATATGAAAAACTCAAACATGTACTAAATTTATTTACCAGTTCCTCTTCCAAACCAGCATAGCCCTTTCTAGCCAATCTATGGGGGTACAAATTTTTCTTCCTGGTCTCTTGGCCCTTTTTTCTTATTTCCTACAAATAAAATGCATGTCAACATTTGTACCCAATATATGTTAAACTAATTGATTTTATTAAACAAAAAAATAATAACTTAACATTAACACTTACATTCCAACTCTCACTCGTGCGTTGCTGAACAAAGTCTCTCCATTGCTCTGTAGTAATTGTTGTATACCCAGGGGGTGGGTATCGTAACTTTTGAGGATTTCCAAGGTTTGGCAATATGAATTTGCTATACATGAAGTTCTTGAAATGACGAAATCGATTGGAAACCTTGGCCATGACTTTGGCCTTCCAATTCGTTTTCTTCTCACACTCGAAGTTCGACTACAAATTAAAGAAGTAAATACTATATCATTTGGAACAGTGTACAAGAAATATATAGTTTTGAACAATATGTTTTTGGATAAATTACCTCTATAATTTCGAGTATCTTCGCCTTCACACTTTTGGGTACCTTTTTCCATGTGTGGCAATTAATCGGGGCATATGATCGACACAACTGTCCAGCAGCAGTTGCTGTTAATCTTCTAGATTCCCCTATAGGCTGCCCTTTCTCATTCAACTCAATATCCTTTTTTTTTTTCTTGTCTTTCCTTTTTTCCCCCCAATTGTGAGACTAGTTGGGCCCCTCTGACCCTTTTTTTTAGCTGCAGTGACAGGAGGGTTGGCCTCTCTCACGCTGGTGGATGTATCGACGGGTAAAGTGGTACCTGTAAGAGAAAATATGGTTATAAATATAACTCATTATATTTCAATATATACTTTCCAATTCTATGAAATTGGCAATACCATAGAAACGTTAACAATATAAGTTGGAAATAACAACCCAAAATAAATCATGCTCATTTAAATATATGGATTTAGCTACATGTTCATATGACTTATACCCCGTTCTACATAAAAGTTATAAATATATATAACTCATTTTAATAATCCTCACCTGCATTGACAGATTCTCCAGTGGTGCCTTTCTTTCTCAATCTCCTTTTTTTTGTTAGGTTGGTGCCTTGTTGCGGCATATCTTCATCGCCTGAAGATGTATTTGCAGGATCCATGATGCCTATTTAGAGAAAAAACAAACATACACGAGAGAATAAATCATACATGACATGACAAAATTTACTTGTGCGAGTGTTTCTATAGATATCATAAATATATTCTTGCATTAGTAAACATTTAACTGATGTAATATAGAATATGATTCCAACACAGTACCACAATTAATGCACTCATGTGATTCTACTAATAAAACTGGAAATATAGAATATGATTCCAACACAGTACCACAATTAATGCACTCATGTGACTCTACTAATAAAACTGGAAATATATTAAAAGATACATGATGTAGCTACAAAAGACATATCATTCTTCCACCCATATTCCATCCACTCCGTCTCGTAGTAATGATGGTCCAGTTGGATCAATTATATTCAAAAGCTCTTCCTCTGGAAAATCTTGGCTAACATCAATGTGTTCCACACAACCATCAATACAAACATCATCATCCTTATCTTCGTGCAAATAGTCTCTCTGTGGTGCGGATAGAACAACTGACCATTTAGAATTCATTTGGTCTTCAATGTAAAATACTTGATTAGCTTGGGAAGCTAAAATGAAGGGATCGTTTCTATGACCAATCTTTCCAAGCTCAACCAAGGTAAAACCAAGCTCATCTACTTTAACACCCTGGTTAATGTCCACCCAATCGCACTTAAATATTGGCACTTCGAACATCTGATAATTTAGCATCCATATCTCGGTTATTACTCCGTAGTAGCATGTAGAGTCCCACACTGGATTGTTATCCTTTGCACTAGCAATATGCATTGTGCGGGCAACTATGCTAACTCCACTGTTCTGATTGACGCGCACTCTATCACGGTCCTGTGTGTGATAGCGACAACCTTTAATTATATACCCAGGAAGTTTTAGCACTTCATGGGATGGTCCATGTGCTATCCACTCCAACTCACGAGATATTTGATTGGATCCCCCTAATTTATCTTGAACCTGGATAACGTGTAATGGTTAATCACAAATAATAGAAATGGAAATTGTCATGGAGTGCAAAGTCTTAATGGTTTTATTGTCGTATTACGTATCCATGGAATAAAGGTGCGTTTATGCTCATCCTGATGCCACTTTTGTTTTTTTGATTTTTGAGGATAAAGTTTCCTCAAATACTCCATATGCTCCCTAGCAAGTGGAAGGGAAAGAAATGTGTAAAGGGAGTAAAATGTGTTAAAACTAATACTACATGTAAAAATACTAAAATAAACAAAAGAGATAGCCTTACTCAATATAAGGTTGTACAACATTAGTGTTCTCTAAAACGTAAAGATGCGCCTGCTCCAAAACACTCGTTTCAACTCTAACAAGTTTACCACCAGGTAATGCTCTACCAGTTTCAAAATCACATGCCACGAAGTTCTTGTGTTGTGGAATACCAATTGCATCCACATCTGATAAGTAGTCAGTGCAGAATTCAACAGCCTCTTCTGCAATATAACATTCAGCAATGCACCCCTCTGGTCGATAGCGATTCCGGACATACCTCTTTAAGACCTTCATGTACCTCTCAAATGGGTACATCCATCTAAAATGAACAGGACCACACAGTTGCACCTCTCTAACCAAATGCACAGTTAAGTGCACCATTATGTCGAAGAATGAAGGTGGAAAATGCTTCTCTAGGACACAGAGGGTGAGAACTACTTGTTCTTGAAGTGTATGTAGCAACGTCACATCCACTACTTTACTACACAAGTTCTTAAAGAAAAAACAAAGTCTCGTAATAGCCTTTCTCACATGTTCTGGCAACACTGATCGAATTGCCACAGGTAGCAATTGTTGCATTAACATGTGACAGTCATGCGACTTTAAACCAACAAGTTTCAGCTCAGCCATGGAGACAAGATTTTTGAAGTTCGAACAGTATCCTTCTGGAACTTTAAGTTCGAACAATGTCTTGCAAAGCCGTCTTTTCTCCTCCCTAGTCAAAGTAAAGCACGTGGGAGGAAGGTATATACGCTCCCCCACTGTCATAGGAGCAAGTTCAGGCCTTTTGACAAGATTCACCCAATCACGTCGAGCAGCGACCCCATCCTTAGTTTTGTTAGGAATGTTAAGCAATGTACCTACAATGCTATCACACACATTCTTCTCAATGTGCATAACATCCAAGTTGTGACGAACATGAAGTTTTTTCCAGTACTCTAGTTCGAAGAATATTGACTTCTTGTTCCATGCTTGGGGTTCAAGAGGCTTCCTTTTTTCTTTACACTTTCTTTTCTTCTTTATTGGAATTTGATTTTTTTTCTTTTTCCCCGGAACATGATTTATCCCTTCAACCTTACACAAAACTTCCTCCCCACTTAACGGCATCGGTTTTGGCCTAAGCTCCAACTCACCATTGAAGTCCTTTTTTTGATTTCGATATCGATGTCCCTTAGGTAAAAATCTTCTATGGCCAGTATATGAATTCTTCCTACCACAGGTCAACCTATCGGATATTGTGTCTTCCCCACATATTGGACAAGCCTTGTATCCCTTTACAGTGCAACCACTCAAGTTTCCATATGCAGGAAAGTCATTAATTGTCCACAACAATACGGCCTTAAGATTAAATGTTTGTTTTCGGTATGCATCATAGACATCAACACCAACCTCCCACAATAGTTTCAAATCATCTATCAAAGGTGCTAGGTAAACATCAATATCAATTCCTGGCTGTTTTGGACCTGATATCAACAACGATAGCATCATAAATTTCCTTTTCATACATAACCAAGGTGGAAGGTTATATGTGACAAGTATAACAGGCCAACAGCTGTAAGGCGTGTTATATGAGTTATGTGTGTTAAAACCATCTGCAGAAAGAGTCAATCGCAAATTTCTAGATTCTGCACCAAAATCAGGCCATGTTTGGTCAACCAGCTTCCAGGACGCTGAGTCGGCTGGGTGACGTAACTGGTCATCCACTTTCCGTTCTTGGTCATGCCAGGTCAAGTCCTTCGCAATTTGTGCCGTCTGGAACATCCTTCTAAACCTCGGTATAGGAGGAAAATACCATAGCACTTTTGCAGGGACACCGTTACTTCCTTTAGTCGGAAGCGTACCATCCTTCCATCGAGAGGCCTGGCATCTGGGACATTCGGTTGCACTTGCATAATCATTCCGATATATAACACAATTGTTGGGACATGCATGTATCTTCTTATAATCCAATCCCAAAGCTTTCAACGTCTTATTCGCATCATACATAGATAGCGGCAATTCATTGTCGGCAGGCAACATGTCGGCTACCAAGATAAGCAACTCGGTAAAACACTTATCGGAAAACCCATTACTAGTCTTAAGCCTGTAGAGCTTTGCCACTGCTGATAACTTTGTAAATTTGGTGCAACCAGGATATAGTGGTTTTTCAGCATCTTCCAACAACTTCCTAAACTTGTTAGGATCCTTTGTGCACTCCTCATGAGCTGCTCTAACCATTTCTACTATGTCAGGTACATCGTCTGATGGACATGGTTCTAGCGGATGACAATCAAAATCGGTGCCATATCTACGGGACAAAGGAACACTAGGCAAATCCTCACCA
Organism: Hamamelis virginiana; assembly: GCA_017140935.1. Lineage (NCBI taxonomy): Eukaryota > Viridiplantae > Streptophyta > Magnoliopsida > Saxifragales > Hamamelidaceae > Hamamelis > Hamamelis virginiana. The sequence goes on from JAESVK010000232.1 coordinate 473,941, forward strand.
TGCCAAAACCACGTGACATATCTTTCATCAATTCCGTTTAGAAACAAATGGTCTTTCACCTCTTCTATACTTAAACACACACAATTAACACAACGTACACATGGACATCGCACGAAGTTAAGGCCATTCGCATTAAGTTTTGCAAAATGCAAGAACTGGTCAACCCCCTCTTCGTACTCACGTAACCTCCTATCCATGGACATCCAAGATTTATCTAACGGTCTATCCATCTACCCTGAATCGATGGCTCAAGCCCCTAAAAGATAAAGATTGTAAACAACATTAAATGTCGAGACTGTTGGAACATAACATTAGGATCGTGAATGATCTAAAATACACATGCATAAAACCTATAAATCACAACACATAAAACCTATAATTCATTTCTTAATAATGAAAACAATTATAACAAGTCCTAGTTGTATATTCACATTTCTAGTTTAGATATAGAAAAGTTATTGCTATGAGTCAAAAAGTCAAACCTCTAAAAATGCCAATAGACCTAATCCAGTAGATGCAGCAACTCCAAATGTAACAGTCAAAACGCATCAACACCCTCCTGCACATTCACATTCGCATTATTGTTCAAGCCAGTTGCAGTTGTGGTGAGTATATTGCATGAGACAATAACTTGTACAAAGAAATAAATAAGTATCTACTGCATAAAGAGAGAGAGAGTTATATGTTAGATTTTTTACGTTGGAAGGCATATGGAAAACAGCATCTTAATGTGGTTCAAAACATAAAATAGTATTAAATAGACATATTTGAGATGACTAAGAAAATAAGAATTTGGACTAATAAGATATAATAAGAATTTGGACTAATAGGATATAATAGTGTAAAGATATGCAGAATTGATCGTTTTTGAGTTAATTACTTTGATGGGGACATTTTACATCCTGTCAAAGATATATTCTATTCCGAATAATCCTCTCCTAAATAGCTCTTTTCATGAATCATGACTTGATCTTGAGACAAGAAAACTAATACGATATTTAATATTATGAATCTGGGAAAAGACTTTTGCGAATTACATTGAACTAATGTCATTCCTCTCATAGTCATTATAAGTTACTAAACAAAAGCCCTCACATACAGAATATTACTTACCACTACCTCTATATCTCATCGTTGAATGGGCAATAATTAAAACCAAATTATTTGAAGTGACAAGAAGCATCTCACTAAAGTTGTATTTGTGGTAGACAGTTAGGGCTTAGGCATGCAAGAGGGCAGTGATCAATTTGGCAATTTGGCAATTTGAAGGATGTTGATCTTTAGATATGGTTCAAGGTGGACCCACTTATCACAAAACCTACCCACTCCGATCCATTTTTCTCTCACACTGTTAATTAACAACCCACCAAAATGGGTTTGGAGCATCTAGATTCTAACACCATTAATATATGCCTAACTTTAGATTATAGAAGATAAACCTTAACTTACTCTCGAATTCTCAATTCTAACAAATGAATCCCGTTCTACATATACACGTTACTGAACCAACAAGCCATTTGCACATAGATCTTTATAGGTAATGACAAAATGAAACTAATTTTAGATATTGTAATTAACATTTTATGGTGCCTCACAGAGCGTGCTTAGAAATGGTAAAATAAAATTTAATCGGACTTATCTTTAGTTGGGTTTTCATGTTTGTAAGAAACTAAGGCACGCTTGATGCTATGGAATGATGAGGTATGTCTTTCTTTACAATGTATAGTGTAAAAAAAAAAAAAATAGACTTGGAATGTTGCGTGCCTAAGTATTATTTGCATAGGAGACTTGCTAAAGGGAGATCCTCTTAGGCTTGATTTATTGCATGGGTGACTTGTGAGCCCTATTTTGTGACTTGGGAGAACTATCTAGGCGATATAGTCTCCCAAAAAGAGATCAAATATATAAATAGTGTGGTGCCTCTAGAATTCTTTCATTTCTTCATTATCTTTTCTCTCTAATTCTCTATTCATACAATCCAACCATATGCAATTCCACCTTTGAACTATTTTGTAAATTAAAGCTTCTATACTAAAATTGATAAATATTTATTAATATTATTTAAATACTATACTAATTCATCCTTAACCTCATAAACTTCAAGCAATACCTTTAAGCAAGGGTAACATCACTGGATTTGAGTTGTCTATTAATTGACTTGGAAGAAAGATCCAATGAGCATTCACATTTGTACAAATTCAAAAAATTGAAAAGAAATTGAAGAGAAAGGCACAAAGATTGAAAATCACATGAAGTGCTAAAAATATTAAGCCGTTATCTCTCACCTATGAAATGCCTGTGAGTAAAGCTCCCTTGTGCTCCATCCTCAGTGCATGTCATTCTTCTTCTGCTATCTCCAGACTGCATGTACATCATAACAAATTCTGTTGATTTTCAAAAAGGTTTGAAACAGAAAGTAAATGAATTGTAAGTTTTTAAAGATTAAGTGTGTGATGAACCTGTCATGTATCACCATATGGCTCTTCTTAATCGAATTGTGGATTAAAAAACCCCTGCACACTTCGAAAAGTAAACAAGTTAGTGATAGGGATTAACTTTGGTAGTTATATTGGGTCACGACAGCAAAATTACAGTTTCATGAGTTTAGAACTTGAAATATAGGAACCACGACAGCTATTTGCCAGCTTGGCCATTTTTTTTGTTTATGCTTTTTTTTTGGAAAAATATTCATGACAAACCATTCTCTGTTTAAACTTTACAACATTCTACTCCATTTATTGGCCAGCATCATTTCCAATTATTAAAACAGAAAAAAGATTAACCCAAAAACTTAATGAAGTTTGAATTATAATAAAATTTAAAAGTTCAAAATTTGCACTAACCCCACCTTTCGTCCGTGAACACAAGCCTCATCACTGTTGACAAGCACCCTAGCAGCCCATCTGTGGACAGAAAGAATTAAGATTACTCATTCACCAAATAATTAATACCATTTAGGTGTAATTCTATGACCCATTCAATGTGTTTTGAATTGTGATTCATACGAGTCAAATTTCTAGACTGAGTAAAATTTGCATTTGTGTAGCAGATCAATTTGGGCTCTGTTTTCCAATCATAGTTCAAAAATTACAAGACGGCTTACTTGTTTGAATAGAGCTTTTATCCCAGAGTAAAAGGCAGATATTTCCAGAGGACTTGAAAAAGTTATCCAGAGCATTCTTTAATACATGGGTCTGACTCATCCATGTCAAACAGAACTACAGAAGTCACTTTGACCAACTGCTGAGGCTACTAATGGAAAACATGACCTTATTTACTAGAGAATGATTCCTTTACTTTCATTATATAAATTAAGAAACAAGATTGACTGACCCAATATAACTACCAAAGTGAAATGAGCTGGCCTTTAGTGGTGGGTGTCCACCATTTTTTGTAGAGGCCAAATCAGTTCCGACATCTCATGTCACCTATATGGAATGCTATGAACAATATTCACAAGGGAAAAGAAAAGTGTGGATGATAAGCTAATTATTGATGTATGATTAATGAACAAAAAACGTTGCATCCGGTATCCTTTGGTAATTGGCAGGTATATCTGGCCTTTCATATCCTAGGCAACTAACTTAAAAATGGCAACTAAATTAAATATGTTTTGGTAGAAGACCAGCTCATGAAAGAATAAAAAACTTGGCCTCTACCTCATTCCTTTCTAGACCATGCCCCTTATAAAGGCCATCTCAAGACCATCTCAAGATAATGGGCATTCATAAACTGCCAGGCACAAAGACAAGTGTTCAAATATAATAAGATCGACCATTTTGGTTCTTTGTGATATTGTGGTAAAAGACCAACTAACAATTTTTCTGTAAACCCAACCTAGTTTTGATTTGTCATGATTAGGCTATAGCACAAGGCCCATTAAGCATTCCAACACAAGCTAAAAAAACATCCAGGAAAAATGTAACTAACCTACAAGAAACTACATCACTCACCTCGTGTACGAAGGCCTGCTTCAAAGCTAAGGCAAGTACATAATGACAAGATCCATAGCCCTGTTTAAAGCCGAGATAAAGATATTCATATGAAAATCATGAGATAATTAACCATATCACAAGCCACAAAACATAACCAACAACCCAACCCAAAGCAACATATATGTATATAAACCAACCTCAATCCAGCAATGGGGAGGAAATGTCCGTTGATGAGAAGTCCTCAGCCGTAGAGGGTAGAGGGTTAGGGTTTCAGACAGGGTTAGGGTTTCACGACAGGGTTCCGACAGGAAGAAGCTAGGGTTCCGGCGGGGAGAAGCTACGGTTTCGGCAAGGAGAAGTCCATCAATCCGGCAGGGAGTAGGGTTCCAGTGAGTTCACCACGGCAGGGAGAAGCTACGGTTCCGATGACTGATCCCGGCACGAAGAAGCTAGGTTATCGATGAGTGCTCCGCGGCGGCAAGAAGCTAGGGTTTCGATCAGTTCTCCACGGCAGCAATGGCGGATCGCATGGAGGAGAGAGAGAGAGACTTCTCATCGCAGAGAGTGAGAGAGAACTGATCGCGGAGGGCGGGAGATTTAGCGCCATTATCTATCAACACATACCAAAACGGCGTCGTTTTGGGTTTTAAGAAAATAAAATAATTTTTTTTTATAAAATATCCCATAAAACGGCGTCGTTTTGTATTTTCTGAAAAAAAAATTATTTTTTTTTTTT
>JAESVK010000232.1:488067-524414 GCA_017140935.1 Hamamelis virginiana
ATTTTGTCTTCCGCTGCAATTCCATGTTTTTCGAACGTTTCCTTTCATTGAGGTGGTTGGCAAAATGGTTGGTCCTTTGGATAGGGTGGTGGGGCATAACCTTGGTTTGGGTTTGATTCAAACCCATGATATCCTTGACCATCAAAATAAGGGGAATGACCATCATACTCATAATTTGGTTGGTTTTGAGAGGAAAGTAACTCTGTGGCTCTTGAGGATTAACCTCGTAACCATTGCACCAATCAAAATTTGGGTTACTATGTTGATTAAGAGCATTAGATTGCTCAAGGTAGACTCTCCTATACATGGGGAGATTGGGACAACCATTAGTGGAATGCCCATATGTCTCACAAATGGCACAAGTCTCCTCAACTTTGGGAAACAACCCTGACATTCTCAATTTTGGGGTTAAACGATCTTTCAATGTCATTATTGGGGGAGGGTTGTTATGTCCTACTGCACTACAGAAATGTGCATTCATGTCCTCTCTATTTACCATATATGGGTAATGGTCATAACCTCCTTGCATGGTTGGGACTTGGATATACTTTTTTTTTCTTTTTTTAATAAAAAAATTAAAAACAACTACCACTACTATTTACACAATTATATACAAAAAGAATGAGAAGAACTTACCGGACTTGTAATGTAATTACAATTTACCACTAGCTCTTCATGAATCAATTTAGAACGCTAGCCACTCCTCGGCAACGGAGCCAAAAATGCTTGTCAATTGTGGGTGTGCTCAATATATTCCCAAGCGTAGGAATTCAAACATCGCCAAGCATAATAAATACTGAAGGAGTCCTCAGGTCATCTCCACAGGGAGTGGAACTGGTCTAAATGATCTTTATGTTTTGCTAACCAATGAATGTAAAATAAAGTGCAAAATCATGGGGGTTGTGATTGTTGATGAGTGAGTTGTAGAGAATTAACTAAATTAAAGCAATAAAAGTAAATGGTAGGATTCTAGGATTTCCACTCATCCACAACCAAGCAACAAGCGTCTCTAATTAGGATTCTCATCTTGGATCCATTGAAGAATGGTCCTTGATGGAGGATTTAAATTTAGAAGCATTCAAAATAAATAAAGATAGGAGAATGATAGTAAATGCTCACTTAGACATTTTATCAAACACCTAGAGTGCATATAAGGTTCAAGCACTACATATGCCAAGCATAGCTTGTCTACAAGTAGTCGAGAAGATGCCAAATTAGATGTCAACAAGAGGTAGTGAGTATTTCCTATCATACAACTTCCATTTAAGCACAAATGAATGAGAGAGTGTTGTTACCTTGGTTGATGATGGGTTTCCACCGTTTGAATCCTACCTTGGAGGCTTAGAACTCCATTACAACTAGTAAACAAGAAGTAAATGCAAGAACAATTAAATAAATGCTAAAATATTGATTACTAACTAAGAAATGTAGTTTTACAACACAAATACAAAAGTAAAACAAACTCAAGCAAGAAATGTAACATAAACTAGCAAGAAACTACACTACTCCTAAACTAAGAGAGAAAAACTAAGCTAAAACTAAAAGAACCCTAGAAAACTAAGAGAGCCCCCCTAAAACTAAGTGGGAGGGTTCCCATTCCAGCTGCAAAATGAGTTTAAATACCCCCTCCCATAGGGTTACAAGAATGGGAGTGAAAAGACCAAAGTAACCTTGCTTAAAAACTCAAAATACACAAAACTGCTGCAAAATCGGGGCTCAGTACCGGTACTCAAATTTCAGTACAGGTACTCAAACCTCTCAGCCCTCAAAATTAGCATCGAGTACCAGTACTCAAATTTCAGTACCGGTACTCAAATGCAGAAATTGCCTAAAATGTTGTCCCGACTTCAAATGCTCATATCTTCTTCGTCCGGAGTCGGATTTGGACGTTCTTTATAGGCACGCGAAGCTTGAGAAGTCTACTTTCCAACCATGGTGGTCTCATTGTCTAATTCAATCTTTGAAGATTTCCAAGGTCCAACTTTGCATGCAAAAAGCATCCATTTAAGCGCATTCAACCTACAAAGGCTCAAAAATAACAAAAGAGTCAAACGCACCTATTTACAAGATAAATAGCTCAAGTATGTACAAAATGATGGGAATAATGCAATAAAAGTATGCAATCTTATGGTGCAATCATTTCGAGGCTTTTGCATAGATATTTAGGGTGTGTTTGGTAGCTAAGTTGATCAGTGGCAAGGTCCATAGAGCCTTTGGGCTCATGTTTGGCTCTTAAAGCCCAAAAGGCCCTTTTAAGCTCAGATTAGGGTTTTCACCTAAAGCAACCGGAATTCGATCATTTTGTCAAAACCAAAGCCCTCAAAAGCACTAAAACACGTTCTTAAATGTTTCCTAAAAATTATTTTGAGAAGTGGAAACGATCTTGAAAGCAATTGGTTAGCAGATTTCAAAACCCTAAATGGGCTTGACAGGCCCAAAACTGCTAATCAAACGGATTTTTCCTAAAACATTTGACTAAATTCAATGCATTTTCACTTAAAACACTTCTCAAAATATGGATAATAGAATCACGGTCGTTTTGGTTCTTGAATCGTCAAATTTGAACTTGAAACAGGCACGAAAAGCCGAGAAAAGCCGAAACCGGGTCAAAATGGGCTGAGATAGGCCCATATAGGGCAAAATTGCACTAGGGGCTCGATGACCATCCCCCTAGGGACGGCCAACAGTCCTAGGGTGGACAGTCACCCGAGCTTGGTTCTCCAGTTTTGCTAAAACTCGACCTTTCGAGAGTTTTATGGATTTGGGACTCTCTCACAGCCAAGTTGGGTCAGTTTGAAGCACTATGAACGAATTTGGGGACTGGGGAAGGTTCATTAAGGACCTTAGGATCACTCCCTAGGGTTTGAATGAGAGACATTGATCAAAATAGAGGCTTCTCCTATATATACACCACTTATAAATCAATTAAAGAAGATGAACTTTTAGGAGAGAGACTCTAGCACTTGAACCAGCCCCCTAGAACCTTAGCTACACTTTGGAGGCCATTGGAGCTTGAAGAAGAAGGCTAGAAGCAAGGAAAAAGAAAGCTAAAGGTACATTCGAACACACAATTCCTCTTATATCGAAGTTTTACATAACATAGTTAGGATTTAGTTTATTTAAAGTAGTTTGGGTTTCCTGCAGAATTTATACTTTAGTTTCTTCTAGTTATATGCATGATGTAGGTTAGGAATGCATGTTTAAAAGTAATGTTGTGATGTCTAGAAGTAGTGTAAATTGAGTCTTGCATATAGGGATTTAGTCTTGTATGATTAGTTTCTGTTTTGAGTCATATTATAAGTTCAGATTGTTTAAATGTTCTAGCATGATGAATATGGCTTTCTTCCTAATTTAAAAGCATGATGATTGCTATATGAGTGTTGTGAGCATGTTAGGATGTTAGAAGTAGAGTTATGCATTGTTCTTTCATAAATAGCATTATTATTATTTTTAGTTACTGAGGTTTATTACATATAATGCTTAAGTGTGGATTGATATATGGATTGTGTTCGAGGGAGCATGCTATGGTATGTTTCTCCCCTTGTGATAAGTGTTATTAATTTAAGCATATTATGATGTGATTTCTTAATTATTTTGCATAGTGTTTTAGCATGGTATTTTAGTATGCATATTAGGTTGCATATTAGTCATTCTCACTTTTTTATTTGTTATTTCAATGGGTTTTAGTTCATTTTAAAAGGTATATTTAAATCTGTCCAGAAATTGAAAATACATTTAAAGTGTATTAAAAGTCATTTTTTAGGATTAAATTCAACTTAGAAATATGCCTAGGTTCACATAGTTGAATTAGTTTTCATTTAGGATCATTCTCATGCATTGTTAGATTTGATTTATTACATTCTCGTTTATTTTGTTTTAATTCCAGCAATATGCATGTTAGTATTCTAGGTCATTAGACTAACTTAAGAGTAGTTAGAAACTCTAGGATCAGGGGGGTCACTTGACCCCACCTAAAATTGTCCTTTGTTGTAAGAATTGCGATAGGAATAGAATTCTGCCTAATTTAGGAGTCTACTTCAAGAAAAATTCTGAAAGAAAGTGATTTTGAAAGTATTCGAATTGGAATGAAATTCCATCTCTTATGAAAAAATGTTTTAATCAAATTCTAACTCTCGAAGATAGAGTCCTAGATAAGATAGAATTCTTTCAGCTATGTAGTTCATTACAATAGGATGAGTCCTAGGTATTCGAACTACGATGGACTTTGATATCTAGCAGGATACTGGTAAAGTACGTAGGCAGCCAATAGGGCACAAGTCCAATCTTAGGTTGACTGTGAGTCTCCTAAGGTCTTTAGGATTGTGTTTATTTTTTTTATTTTATATTATTATTATTATATGTTATTATTTATATTTTGTGGTTCATTAGATAATTAGACGTGACATGAAAATATTTTGATAAGGCCCAAAATTAATTAGGAGACCTTTAATTAGGGTGAGATAGGTGCCTACAGAATGCGTTATGGAACCTTCCTATCTTATAACCTAGCCCTCGAATCCAATTTTTAGTTCGAAGATTTGCTTTTCCTTAAGATATGGGGTCAATGTTTTATTGAAAATAAAACTCTTTTTATGGTTTTCTTATTCCTTAAAAATAAGGTGGCGACTCCCAGTTTTTCCCAAACTCTTATCCTTTTTTTAAAAACCAATCTCGAGTGGATAATAGTGAAGGATAAATGAGTAGATAAAAGAGAATGATAAATAGAGAAGGATGATAAAGTTATCTACAATCCACGATGATAAGTGAAACACCTCCCGATCTGCGGTGGCTGGTTCACTGATTGGTGACTCCGCTGGGAATGTCGAGGGCTAAACTCCAATTAATTATTTTTGGGCTTTTCAATTTCTTAATTAATAAAATCAACCGCTTGCATTTGCATGATTGTTTGACTCTGATTGTGAGCATTAACTTTGCATGTTTAGGACTGTTGTATGCTAAGCCATCGATGAGCCTAGCCCTGGGCCCAGTCTCTCTGAGTATTGGGTTCCATGTATGCGAAAGCCATCACTCTTCTCGCCACGTACCCTCGGGTATATCAAATGGACCAATCACGTACTGTTGGACCCACGGGGTATTCCTGATGTCACATGTGATTAGGTATATCGATTGGACCGAGCGAGTAAGGGACACTCAGCCTACCCTTTGCATTATTCCATGTAGACTGTCTCCATAGGACACATACCCTACATCGTCTTTTTACATACTATTGTAATGTTATGATGCAGGATTGACCTCCCGGTTTTGATTGAGCCTTGATTGTGAAGTGTGTAGAACCATTAGGACCTGGATTTGTAGGACTAGACATTTATGAAATGCCCTAAACTCTTAAGGAAAATGTCCTCAAAGAGTCAAGGTACCTAATGAAGGCTAGTACCCTATATGTTCATGAGTTTAGGCTAGTGGTAGTGTTATGCTGCCCGAATAGAGGTGTCCATCTGTAAGCCTTAGTAAAAAAATTGAGGTGTGGGTCTTTAGGCCCATATCCTTTGGATAGAAGGTATAGACCTGCAATGAAGTTCTAGATGTGGGCTTTAGGCCCATTTTCATATGATAGAATGTGAGAATGTTTGGAGTGAGATCGGTGTGTGGGCCTTGGGCCCATATTCTGGTGAACATGTAGTCTGTCGTCTATTTCATCCCTTTTCCATTTGAAGCTCTCAGTCGATTCGAACATTTTATTGTTTCTTTTCCCAGCATTCTGGCTTGGTGTTGTGATTCTAGTGGTCGATTAATTAGCTTGAAGAGTTTATCTGTTGATTCAGAAATATCTAGTCATGAGGATCGTACCCCTATTGTTGCGGAGGCTAGTGGGAAGACAGTTGATGAGAAGATTGATGCACTCTTAAAGGTGGTCCAAGAATTGATCAGGAGAGGGGGATAAAGTGCAAGCCCACATCAATCCTTTGTTTGATAATGTGTTTGAAGAGGAATGTTCCCTTAAGCCCAAGGTGGTTATTGAGCCCACTAAATCTAGTATGGAGTCCGTTCAACCCATTAATCTGGATAAGGAGCCCAAATTCAAAACCCCGGCCTTCTTTTCCGCTGAGCCCCTATTGTTGAGTAGTAAGGTGGAAGCCCAAGAAAAAGCCATGAGAGGTATCAGAAAGTCTGACGATTTGGTGGACATGTCGTCATTATCCCTATTCCCTAAGGCCTATATGCCCACTCATTTTAGGATGCCTGAGTTGGAAAAATTTGATGGGATGGGTTTCCCCAAGACCCATTTGAAGATTTATGTGAGAGCCATGCACCCACGAGGGGCTGATGATGATCTGTTAGCCCAAATGTTCCACGAAACACTAGCAGGGTCTACTCTGAAGTGGTTTCTGTCGCTTGATGAGTCGAGAATGAAGACCTGGGAGGATGTGTGCACTGTGTTCAGCAATCATTACAGGTATAACACGGAAGTCAATGTCACTATGAGGGATCTTGAGACCACTAAGCAGGAATCAAGGGAAACTTTCTCTGCCTTCCTCACCCGTTGGAGAGCTAAGGCTTCCAAAATAATTAACCGCCCTGAGGAAGAAGAGCAAATCCGCATGTTAGTGAAGAACTTGCTCCCGGTTTATAATAAACACTTGTTTTTCCAATATCTTCCAACTTTCCAAGCCATGGTCGCTGCTGGTACCCAAGTAGAGGACGCTCTGGTCAATGGGGCCCTCAGAACTGATGAATCTTACAAAAACCGTCGACCTGTCATCAATGGGAAAGCTACTGAAGTCAATGCCATATCTCAGCCCGCTTCATATACCCAAACCATTTCCTTGGGAAATAAGCCATTCAGAAAATTCACCGAGCTTTACTTGCCATTGGAGCGAATTTTTGAGAAATTAAAAGCTCGAGGATTGCTCCAGCCTTTAGAGCCCAGGCCTAGACCCAATCCATTACCCAAAAATTACAATGAGAATGAGTATTGCCATTTCCATCAGTCCAAAGGCCATAATATCAATCGCTGCATCCGCCTTCGCCATGAAATCCATGACCTCATAGACAATAAGACTATTTCCCCACCTTCTCAACCCAGCGTCACTCAAATCCACTTCCTACCCACGCAGTCCCACCACCAGCCAACATCAATGTCATCCATACTGACCCTTATAGCTACTGTGAGCCCATCTGTCCTCACCCTCTATCCCTTACCACCATAATTGAGATGTCTCATCCCTATCAGGCCTGTGGACCCATTACCACATTCAAGCCGAGTTCCAAGAAAGCCTTCTCTAAGGCCGGGACCAGTCAGTGGGAGTTACGAAAGAGAAGCCTGTTGGGTGAGCCCAGTATGAAGTTTGATTCTTATGTCCTTTACCCAAGGGTAGAGAATCCCATTTTTGAAGAGCTCGTTGTCCCTTCTGGTTAGAGTGATATCCCTGACCTGCCTAAAGAAAATATCCTTATGGCACAGGTTGAACCCGAAGATCCAAACCTCATTTTTTCTGAGGAAGCCAGTCAAGCTATCCTTAAAAAACATTTCGAGAATAGAACCTTCATGATCGCCAAGATCACCAATATACATGGGAAAGTCAGTTATTGAGCGGTGTATCCAAGGCAACCATGGGTCACCCAATATTTCAAGTCAAGGCCGATTTTTACCGAGTCTACTGTAGATGATGGGTCAGAAAGTGAGGTCGACATCATAGACTGGGAAAATTTGATGAACACACCCGAGGAGATAGCAGATATTTGGGCCAGCGATGAAGAATACGTTAACCATGTCACTAGGGGAGGTCGTCATTTCAAGCCCACTCACTTGGAATCCGATAATCCCTTAAGAGATTTAGAGAGACCCCAACACACTAAAGTTCAAGATAAAGAGGAAGAGATATTAAAACAACTCAATCGGACCCCAGCCAACATCACCATCTGGGGGCTTTTGATGGCCTCTCAGAAACACAGGCAGATAGTACTCAGGCTACTTAACCAAGTTCAGATCCCCATCGACACTTTACATGAGAATTTAGTCGGTTTAGTCAGTCCAGTTCAACATGGGCAGTCGATATCTTTCGCAGAGTCAGACTTTCCGAAGAAGGGACCCCATCATTTACAAGCCTTGTATGTCACAGTAGATACCATAGGCAAAAGGATTCCTACAGTCTTGATAGATAATGGGTCGGCTTTGAATGTGTGTCCTCTCAGCACTGCCACTTCCTTAGGCATCTAACCATCAGAATTCACGCCGTCGGGGCAGACTGTGAGAGTGTATGATAACACTCGAAGGGAAGTGATCGGCATAATCACCTAACCTCTGGTTATTGGGCTTGTAGAATTTCAAGTCGATTTTCAAGTACTAGATGTGCATGCTTACTTCAACCTTCTACTTAGCAAACCTTGGATCCACCCAATTGGGGCAGGACCTTCCTCTCTCCATCAGAAAGTCAAGTTTCCCTACAAAGGCTCAGTGGTGACGCTAAAGGGAGATTCCGAGATCACTCATACCCGTGTACCCATCTGTGAGATCAAGCAAGGGTTTAAAGGGATATCTTTGTCGGGCTTTGAGTATATACAATGTGTAGAAGTTGAGTCAGGGTGTAAAGAGAAAATGGCGCTGGATCAAAGTCCATATGGAAATATGCAAGTGAGCCAGATCATGAAAGTTATGGGTTTCTTTCCGAGCATGGGCTTGGGCCGTCGTCATCAAGGCACGCCTAGTCTTATCAAGTATCCCTCAACAATCTATCCTTTTGGATTAGGCTACCATAGCACCGAAGCAGACAGAAAAGAGATGGCACAGAAAATAAGAGAGAGACAGCTGGCCAAAGAAGAGGGACGGGCCTCTAACATCATTCTGAAACCTTATCGGCCCACTCTGAATGGGGCTTTTGTCAAAGAAGGAGATGATTTTCCCTATTGCAGGTTTCCTGAGCCTATTTACCTTGAAAAGCAGAAAATTAGGGTTCCCGAATTTGAAATCTTCTTCAACACTCCACTACCACTCTCTCCAACTACCACCATGGCCGAAGAGCATACAGAGTTTGGCTGGGCCGACCATATCGATGAAGTAGCCATAGGGGCTATGTTCAAAAAGATCGCCTGCATCGAAGAGCATGTTCATGAACCAGATCCCATCTACCTCATTGAAGATGCCACCAGTCCATTGACCAATTGGAGTCTTGAGTATGATCCTCGAGTTGAAGACCCAATCGTGGAAGAATCGCTCCCATCAGATGATAGCTTGTAGGATTTCTATGCTTTCTTTCTATATGATAGTAGAATAGGACTCTTGTTGTTTTTCTTTTCAATAAAATCATCCCTCCTCTTTTGGGAGGCGAATGATAGTTTAGCTCTTGTTACATCTCTATTTCATGATTAATAAAGTATTCATTTTCTTCATTCTTTTCATTCGCAGCTTGTTTATTCTTTCTTCAATGGACGTATATGGCATGAATATAGATCCTAGAGAGGATGTTCTCCCTGAGTTTGAACAACGAAGGGAAATGGAACATGCTCGACCTAATATGGATGAATTAATATCGGTTAATTTAGGATCCGATGAATCGCCTAAGATAATTAACATTGGGGTTATGACCTTTTATTATCGGGTTATGCCCTTTGGCCTAAAGAACGACGGTTCTACCTATCAGAGAATGGCAACCACCCTGTTACATGATATGATCCACAAGGAAGTCGAAGTATATGTGGATGATATGATCATGAAGTCTATAGATCGAGTAGGTCATTTTGAGGCATTAGGCAAGTTCCTAAGAGAATTAAGCAGTATAATCTGACACTCAATCCCCAAAAGTGTGCCTTTGGAGTAACCGTAGGGAAGTTGTTGGGGTTTATGATCACACAGAAAGGAATAGAAGTCGACCCGGGAAAGATTAAAGCCATCACGAAGATACAGCCGCCAAAGACTGAGAAAGAGATCCAAGGGTACTTAGGTAAAATTCAATTTATCAGTCGATTCATAGCACAGCTGACCATGATTTGTGAGCCCATCTTCAAGTTTCTTAAGAAGGACGTGCCCACGAAATGAAATGATGCGTGCCAAGAAGCCTTTGAAACCATTAAGAGATATTTGAGCAACCCACCGATATTAGTTCCCCTGCAGCAAGGAGAGCCTTTGCTACTTTATTTAGCACTCACTGAAACTGCAATGGAAGCTATGTTAGCTCAATATCTACCAGAATCTAGAAAGGAGAACGCGGTATACTATTTGAGTAAGAAGATGACTGACTATGAGATTAAGTACGATGCATTAGAGAAGACATGTGTGGCATTGGTGTGGGTTACCCAAAAACTTCGTCATTACATGTTGTTTTTTCAAGTGCAACTCATTAGTCGCATGGACCCTCTGAAGTACTTGTTGGAAAAGCCGGTGTTATCTTATAGGACATCCCGATGGCTGTTATTGTTATCAGAGTTCGACATCCAGTATGTGGTGCATATGTCAGTGAAAGGTAGAGCAGTAGCGGAGTTTCTAGCAGAGCATCCATCGTCAATGGAGAAACAGTCCGAGTATTATTTTCCGACAAAGAGATCTTAGAAGTGGGTGAGGAACCCTGGAAAGCATTCTTTGACGGAACTCATAATAAGAGGGGATGTGGAATAGGCGCGTTGTTAGTCACACCGGAAGATAATCTGATACCACTATCTGTCAGGGTATCTTTCGATGCCACTGATAGTATAGCCGAATTTGAAGCTTGTATCCTGGCGTTAGAAGCTGCCTTAGAGTTAGGCGTGGAAGAATTGGATGTGTATGGGGATTCAGCCTTGATCATATGTCAAACTAGAGAAGAATGGAAGACTCGCGATAAGAAGTTACTACCTTACCATGAATACTTAGAGACTTTGGTAAAAGAATTCGGTCGAATTGACTTCTTTTACCTATCCAAGTTAAAGAATAAGTTTGCGGATGCCTTAGCCACTCTAGCATCCATGGTAGATATCCTGAAAGATTGAAGTGTAACTCTTCTAATCATCGAGTCACGGGAAAGACTAGTTTATTAGTTGTGTCATACGAGAAGGGGAGCTGAATGATGGAAAGCCGTGGTATTATGATATCCAGCAGTTCATAGAAAAAGGACAGTACCCGAAAGAAGTATCATACATAGACAGGAAGACTATAAGGAGGTTAGCTAGCAGATATATTCTGTGTGGAGGGAAGCTGTACAGAAGATCATACGATGGGATGCATCCGTTGTGTGTCAGCGAACAAGAAGCGGAAAGGATAGTGTTGGAGGTGCATGAAGGGGCAAGGGCTCTACATATGAATGAATACATGTTGGCCAAGAAGATCATGAGACTAGGATATTATTGGTCGACCATGGAGAGGGATTGCCACCTACATGTCAAGAAGTGTCACAAATGTCAAGTGTTCGCAAGTGGAAAACATCAATCCTCGATGCCACTCACTACCATGTCTTCGCCATGGCCATTTGCAACATGGGGCATTGACATCATTGGCAAGGTAACCCCCGCAGCATCAAATGAACATGAGTATATCCTAGTTGCCATAGACTATTTCACTAAATGGGTAGAAGCTGCGTCCTACAAAACATTGAATGCCAAGCAAGTAGCGAAGTTCATACAGAATAATATCATCTACTGATATGGAGTGCCCCACTAGTTCATCTCTGACAATGGACAGCATTTGCGAAAGGAAACCGAAGAGCTTTTGCAGAAATATAGCATCAAGCATCATCGCTCATCTCTTTATAGACCACAGACAAATGGGGCTGTCGAAGCGGCGAATAAGAACCTCAAGTCGATCCTGGAGAAGACTACAGAGTCCTACAATGATTGGCATGAGAAGTTACCATTGGCACTATGGGGATATCGTACTTCTATTAGAGCTTCAATAGGGGCTACCCCTTTTCACTTGTATATGGAATGGAAGCAGTATTGCCCATAGAATTAGAAGTCCCCTCACTCAGAATTGCTATGGAGAGTCAGCTAACGGAAACATAATGGGTAAGGAGCCGGTACGAAGAATTAGCTCTGCTAGATGAAAGGCGATTGATAGCGCTTTATCACATTCAAGGGTATCAAAGAAGAATAACCAAGGCGTTTGGCAAGAAAGTAAAGAACAGAGGTCTGAAGAAGGGGGTTTTGGTACTGAAAGATATTCGAGCACCGATACACGACCCACGAGGAAAGTTCAAGCCAACATGGGTAAGTCCTTATATCATCATAGAAATACTGTCAGGTGGAGCAGTGAAGATTTTAGACATTAATGGGAATGAGTTCTCGCAACCTACCAATTTAGATCAATTGAAGAAGTACCACATATAAAAATAAATAAATAAATAAAATAGTGGACTTCTTCGACTTGATTTATGAACTATGAAGACCCGATTCCCCAAATATCACAATGAGTTAAAAGAATGACGAGATGATACATCAAAGGCGGGGATACATAGGCAACCCATAAAGTTACATTGGGTACGGTCTATTTCTTGTAAAAATATCACGAGTTGATTCAATTGTAATTATTAAAGGAAATTAGTTGAGATTCTAATAAAATAGATATTTATTCATCCATAAAATGTAGAAATCTTTTGAAAGTCTTATTACATGACATATGTGTCCATAATTCTTATTTCTTACAGTTCATCAAATATATATTGCCTAGTGAAATAGAAAGAAAAATAAGAAAAAATTATTAGTCTACTCTAAGCCCTCCTCGCTCTGCGGGCTTGGGCCTCTTCAACACTCCACTACCTCTTTCTCTTAACTATCCTAGCTCGCGACACATCTGATGAGAGAAGTGAATCTGCTGATTGGGTGCAACCGGAAAGTCATAAACAAGGCTTCGAGCCTTATCCTTCATAGCCTGCACTTGTGAACCCAAGTCTTGCATAAGCCAAGTCTGATACCCCTTATTCAAGCCGTTGCGATCCTCCACCTGAATCATAGACAAGCCTGAAGCCCATTTCTTCGTAGCCCAAGATACCAAAGAAGGAGTAGCCACCTCTATCCCATGAACATGCCCTTTGATGGGGAAGTTTATTTGAGCCCGGCTCATTTGGCGAAGCACGCGGGAAGCCCAGTAGAACGATGTATGCTTCAAGCCCATGAGCTTCACCTGACAGCACCTAAAAGTGTGTAGCACATATTCCTCGCCACAATCCCAAATAACAACATGCCATTGAATATCTCTCCAAGATAGAGAAGTAAAGAAGATGACCATGTCCTGAATCGAGAGGCGCTCAAGAGATATGAGCTGTCGCGAACAATAGCTGTGGGGCAAGTGTTTAGGCCCATCGATAGGAGTGATCAACTTATGCCTCTCAACCAACCACATCTGTAGAAGAATGGGGCAACCTTCAATGTGCAGAGAAGAACATGAGTGAAAGTGGTCAAGCCCATTTAGAGTTTCAGCTAGCACCAAAGGGAAGAGATTATGTGACTTTGACAATGGTAGAATGAGCTCACATGTTTCAATGGGTATGAAAGGGGTCCCATTTGAAACTAGGAAACAACCCAATAGGCACAAGGCAAGTGCATACTGGGTAGGCCTATGAAGAGCCAATGACTTACCCTCCTCCCTCAAGAAAAAGGAAGCCAGTTTGAGAAGATCAATGGAGTTTTCATGAAGAAATATAGAAGCTTCCCTATGTGAAAGTTCGAAGAGAGAAGAAAAAGTTTGGAAGTAACCTCGACGAATAGTGGGAAAGACAAAAAGTCCACTAGAAGGGACGCTCATCAAAGCACAAAATTCTTCAAATAAATGACATACCTCCTCATTGTTGAAGCAAAACACGTGAAGTTTGGGATCCCAAAAGTGAACCACAGAGTTGAAAAGCTTGTCTTCAAGTTTCACATAAAAGAGAGAACCACGAAGTCAAGCCAAATCGCGTGAACACCCTTTTGTCTTCCGCTCGCATTCTCTCCATAAATAGATTTAGGATCAACTTGAGAGCTTCCATTGTGTTTAGTGTAATTAATGTGAGTCTTGGGGTATGTTTTTATAGCCTTTTGGTGAACGAAATCGAGTTAGAGGCGAAGTAGAGCACTCAAAATCAAGTTAGAGGCGAAATAGGACACTCGAAGGGTCAAAATAGGCAAAATTTACGCTTGGGGCTCGTCGACCAACCCACCAAGGACGGCCAACCATCCATGAAGGGATGGTCACCCGAGCCCAATCCCTAATTTTGCCCAATTTTGACCGTTTTCCACATTTTTAGCGCTCGGTTTGACCTTTTCGCTCCATTTTCGTTAGCTTTGACCTATTTTCGGGTTAGAATTGAACCAAAAAGGCAATTGAAACATATTCACATTCTCATTAGGATATAATTACATGTTGTATAGGGTTCTTAGTCCATACATTTGAGAAATGTTACATAGAAGATCCTAAACGGGCTTCTTTTGGGCCCAATGGTACAAAATCATCTCCGTCGGGATGACTTCCTTGTTCCTCGTGAGCCCGACGCTTCGTAATCCCTTCTTGATCCTTGGTGCTCCTGTAAGGGTTGACTCGAAGACTACAAATTCATAGTAGGATTAAGATTGATGAAAAATGAGATTGTTAGAGATCAAAAAGTGGAATGAAAGTTACCTGTGCTGCCATGCTTGCATTGTGAGCATCCAGGCTCATCCTCTAGAGTTCTTTAGTTAATGCCGCCGTGTACTCCAAGCATTCCTCAGTGTACGATACATGCACCTATGGATGGTAGAAGATTCGAAGATTAGGTAGGATAGAGCAAAGTAGGACAAAGGTTGTAGCTGTGATGGTTACCGAAGTATAAAAAGGATCCACATAAGGATACTCATTGTACGGCATGTGAGGAATTGGTCTTTGAATGAAGTCATCATTCTCAATGACCTGCACCTGCCATGGAAGAGTTGGTAAATGAGGGATAGAAGATGAAGCCTCATCATTATTTGGAGTCACAGCAGCTGTGGAATGAGATGCATGTCCACGGGATCGACGACCCTACAGAAAGAAGAGATGTGAGAAAACACTTTACTAGAAAAGGAATAAGGTAGTCAGGAAAAGTTCAATACCTCAGTAGGGAGGAATCCTGACACCAAGGGATGCATCAGATGTTGTTGACAGAACACACGGTAATCCACGTGCTGGTAACAAAAAGCGTCTGCATTCACACCAGACATGGCATCCACCAAGGCATGGCCTGTCAAGCTGTTGGCATGCCTCATCGAAGGAGGAGGTGCTTGAGGCACATGGGCAGATGAGAAGGCTCCACAGATCTGAGCACATACCCTCTCTCCGAGGTACCAATATCTTCTGCTTGGCCCATCAAATAGGATCCTTTTATGCGACATCTCGACCACAGAGCGAAGCTGAGCCCGCATAGTGTCCTTCTAATGACGCCATGGGTCCCAATTCACCTGAAGACAAGACATGTTAGAGAAAAACTTGAGCATTATGGAAAGTATCAAAGGCAAAAATGAATATCATTTGAGGACGCGAACCCCTTGCCTCCGAAGTCTAGACAGACCCCTCGAGACCGATTACTCATGGTCCTGTACATCGTGTCCAAGGCAGCGCCACCCCAGTCGTAACGAGAGATAATATTAATGTTCTCTAATCTCGCAAGAAAGCCTAGAGGGGCTAGATCAGCTGTGCCTGCAAAGAATGTACAAGACAGTACATACAAGAGAAAAACCCGTACAATATGGTGAGGGTCGTGCACCTCCTCCTCAGACATGTCGCTGAAGGTAATATCAAGAGTGTTTCTGCAAACTGATCTCTTAATAATATCAAAGTCAGCAGCCCCGAGATGGGCATCCAAATAGGCAAGGTTTTGACTTGCATCCTCATAGAAATCCAAAGGACGCCCTCCGATGGAAATCCCCGTGATCATGGTAAAGTCAAGTGGGGTCATAGACATCTCCCCAAACTCGAAATATAAAGTATTGGTGGTATCCCACCATAGCTCGAATAAGGCTATGAGAGCCTGCCTATCCATTTGATCATACCAAAGAGAATCGATGAAGTTTCCAAAGCCTATCTCCCTAATAATTGCTTTGGCTTGAGGTTGGAGGGCATCCATCTTTACCCACCAAGTAACGATGCGCTGTAATGAGGACCGAGTCCTAATGTTGAAGTTAGGCTGCAAAGATGAGGTTCAATGGATTAGAGATGTGAAATAGAGATGAGCTATGGTAACTCTTGAAAATAAATTGCTAGCACAAAGAGTAAAGCATAAGTGGCAAGACAAGTTTTGAAATATCAAGGTTTGAATACATTTGAAAATGTGTCATCTTGTGCGTTAATTTTTTGTGCTTTTAATTTTGTCTTAAGAGTTAGCATAACTTATGGATATTTCATATGACCCATTTTCATGAAAAGTGGATTGAAATGAAAACCCCAAGAGAATAGAGTTTAAATAGAAACCTTGAATTGAATACTTAGCATGAGTAAATTTTGAAGTAAAACCATTTAAAAGCCATGAAAATGACATTTAAGTGAATATTGGTTTGAGTGAGAAAATGAGCTAAAGTCCCAATTCATGGAAATTTTGGATATATGCACACTTGAAATAGTTTTGAAAACTTGTCATGATATGAAAAATCATTTTGAAAACATTTGGAAAGGCATGACATGATGAATTGCTTTGAAATTTGGAAATTGCCCCTTTTGGGCATTTTATCAAACACTTAGTGTGTACATGTTTGAAATCAGTTTTGAAAACTTGTCATGATACTTTGAAAGTATCCAAATGATGTTAGAAACATGTTTGAATCATGACATGAAGAGTTTGAATTGAAAAATCAAATTTTAGTCCTTTTGGGCATTCTATCAAACACTTAGTGTATACATGTTTGAAATAAGTTTTGAAAACTTGTCATGATACTTTGAAAGTATCCAAATGATGTTAGAAACATGTTTGAATCATGACATGAAGAGTTTGAGTTGAAAAATTGAAACACTTGGTGGGCAACATTTCAAGCTTGTAAAGCTAGTGAAACGAGGCTCCCAAGCTTAGCCAAATACAAATTTCATGAATAAGAGTCATCAAACAACATCCAAAGATCAATATTGAAGCATCAAGACATTGAGGATCCAAATAAAATGCATGGAAAATAAGCTTACCTCTTGTGTAGTATGGATATAGGAAAAATGAGATTGGGGCTCCAAAAGCAAGTTGGTGTTGTTGGGATCATATGATGGCACCTTGTACCTCTTCATTTCCAAGTATGAATACTTTGAGAGTTCACATCTCCTATTTGCCATGAGTATGTGTAGGTAGAAGAACTTGAGAAAGTGATTATGTGTTGGGTGAGTATTTGGGTTTTGAATCCTAAATTTGAGATGTATGGATGAAATCCTTAGTTTTGATTCACAAATATATAGTGTAGCAACACTAGGAGTGTTTGGAGATTGATTTGGCTACAATAAAATCAAATGTGAGGGATTTTTGGAAGAAATTTGAAACCTTAGAGAGAGAGGGGGCCAAAATGAAGATGAGATGAAGTGGGAAGCAAGTGGGAGGCTAAACCACTTAAATAGGAGTGAAAGGCTCGGGTGACTGTCCCCTAGGGGACAGTTGGCCGTCCACTAGTGGATGGTCACCCAATTTTGACTTGTGTTGGGCTTTTGGAGGCCCATTAAGCCCAATTTGGCTTTTTTTGCCTATTTTGACCTAGTTTGACCCATTTTCTTTCAAATTGTGATTTGGGAAAGTTCGTTTGATTAAAATTGAAGATTATTTGATGCATGGGTGAGAAATGAGGAAAAGTTTGTGCTTACAAAGATGAGAATTGAGTGATTGTGAACGGGAAAGTTCATATAAAATGATAAGTTTTTTATTAAAAACTATGGGATATGAAAATGAACAATGAAAGTAGTGTGTGAGCAAAGTTTGTAATCATGGAATGGTTATGAATATGAGTGAAGTAATGAGATTGTGAAGCCCATGAAGGGATTGTAAAGATAAGATAGCCCATAGAGGGTTTGTGAATAAGAAAGGCTCATTATGGGCCCAAATCAATAAGGCTTTATGAAATGCATGAGATGTTGAGGAATATACATGTGATGTATATAAGAATGATGTTACATGATATCGATGATGTTGTGGAATGAATGTGTTGGTGACAACATGAAGTTAAACAAAGGAATATTGGCAAAATTGAAGATTATTGGAAATATGTGTGTGATTTCCAAGAGGACTGAGGTCCCCCAAGATAGGATAATTGGAAATGTGTGTGTGATTTCCTCTAAAGATAAGGCGATTAGAAATGTGTGTGAGATTTCCTCCAAAGATAAGATGATTGGAAATGTATGTGAGATTTCCTCTAAGATAAGATGATTGGAAATGTGTGTGAGATTTCCTCTAAAGATAAGATAATTGGAAATATGTGTGTGATTTCCCCCAGGATAAGATGATTGGAAATGTGTGTGAGATTTCCTCTAAAGATAAGATAATTGGAAATATGAGTGTGATTTCCCCCAGGATAAGATTATTAGAAGTATGTGTGTGACTTCTAAAATGACTGAGGTCCCCTAAGATAAGATTATTGGAAGTATGTGTGTGACTTCCAAGTGGGACTGCGGTCCCCTAAGATCATTGGAAGTGTGTGTGAGACTTCTAAGAATGAAGATTTGTTCAATGTTTGTGATTAGTTGGTTTGATTATCCCTCTTTTGTTGTGGCAAAAATGGGATGTTATTTTGTTTCGTTGATATTCATTGGCGAAGCCATGAACATCAACGAGGGGCTTCTATAGACATCCATTTTTTACCATGGGAAAGGTCATCAATGGTTACCCATGAGTTGAAGTGGAGTAGGGTGTCAAAACCCTAAGTCACTCATAATACCCTTTTGTGTAGATA
This sequence comes from Hamamelis virginiana, assembly GCA_017140935.1. Classification (NCBI taxonomy): domain Eukaryota; kingdom Viridiplantae; phylum Streptophyta; class Magnoliopsida; order Saxifragales; family Hamamelidaceae; genus Hamamelis; species Hamamelis virginiana. Next base: position 506,827 of record JAESVK010000232.1, read on the forward strand.
GTTAGAGGTCATTATCGCATATAGGTTTTTAGGTCGAATTGAGTCGATTCTTTTTGCATTTGGTCTTTAGAGAGTCTAGGAATGTCCCTGCTAAATTTCATGGCATTCTGAGCCAGGCTTGGTAGGAAATAAGGCTTTTTGTAACTTGAAAGGTAGCGTTGTCCTTTGGATCACAAAAGCTCTGAATGACTGTCGATCTTGTCCCAGATAGTCTCGAGGCTTTGGCATAGATATTTAGGGTGTGTTTGGTAGCTAAGTTGATCAGTGGCAAGGTCCATAGAGCCTTTGGGCTCATGTTTAGCTCTTAAAGCCCAAAATGCCCTTTTAAGCTCAGATTAGGGTTTTCACCTAAAGCAGCCGGCATTCGATCTTTTTTGTCAAAACCAAAGCATTCAAAAGCACTAAAACACTTTCTTAAATTTTTCCTAAAACTTATTTCGAGAAGTGGAAATGATCTTGAGAGCAATCGGTTAGCAGGTTTCAAAACCCTAAATAGGCTTGACAGGCCCAAAACAGCTAATCGGTCAGCTTTTTCCTAAACATTTTGACTAAGGTCAATGAATTTTCACTTCAAACACTTCTCAAAACATGGAGAATCGAATCACGGTAGTTTTGGTTCTTGAATCGTCGAATTTGGACTTGAAACGACCCTGAAAAGCCGAGAAAAGCCGAGAAAAGCCGAAACCGAGTCGAAATGGGCTGAGATAAACCCATATAGGGAAAAATTGCTCTAAGGGCTCGATGACCGTCCCCCTAGGGATGGCCAACCGTCCTAGGGTGGACGGTCACCCGAGCTTAGTTCTCCAGATTTGCTAAAACTCGATCTTTTGAGAGTTTTATGGATTTGGGACTCTCTCACAACCGAGTTGGGTTAGTTTGAAGCACTATGAACAAATTTGGGGACTGGGGAAGGTTCATTAAGGACCTTAGGATCACTCCCTGGGGTTTGAATGAGAGCCATTGATCAAAATAGAGGCCCCTCCTATATATACACCACTTATAAATCAATTAAAGAAGATGAACTTTGAGGAGAGAGGCTCTAGCACTTGAACCAGCCCCTTAGAACCTTAGCTACACTTTGGAGGTCATTGGAGCTTGAAGAAGAAGGCTAGGAGCAAGGAAGAAGAAAGCTAAAGGTACATTCGAACACACCATTGCTCTTATATCGAAGTTTTACATAACATAGTTAGGATTTAGCTTATTTAAAGTAGTTTGGGTTTTCTGCAGCATTTATACTTTAGTTTCTTCTAGTTATATGCATGATGTAGGTTAGGAATGCATGTTTAGAAGTAATGTTGTGATGTCTAGAAGTAATGTAAATTGAGTCTTGCATATAGGGATTTAGTCTTGCATGATTAGGTTTTTGTTTTGAGTCATATTATAAGTTTAGATTGTTTAAATGTTCTAGCATGATGAATATGGCTTACGTCCTAATTTAAAAGCATGATGATTGCTATATGAGTGTTGTGAGCATGTTAGGATGTTAGAAGTAGAGTTATACATTGTTCTTTCATAAATAGCATTATTATTATTCTTAGTTACTAAGGTTTATTACATAGAATTCTTAAATGTGGATTGATATATGGATTGTGTTCGAGGGAGCATGATATGGTAAGTTTCTCCCCTTGTGATAAGTGTTATTAATTTAAGCATGATTATGATGTGATTTCTTAATTGTTTTGCATAGTGTTTTAGCATGTTATTTTAGTATGCATATTAGTCATTCTCACTTTTTTATTTGTTATTTTCATGGGTTTTAGTTCATTTTAAAAGGTATATTTAAATCTATCCAGAAATTGAAAATACCTTTAAAGTGTATTAAAAGTCATTTTTTAGGATTAAATTCAACTTAGAAATATGCCTAGGTTCACATAGTTGAATTGGTTTGCATTTAGGATCATTCTCATCCATTGTTAGATTTGATTTATTACATTCTCGTTTATTTTGTTTAAATTCCAGCAATATGCATGTTAGTATTCTAGGTCATTAGACTAACTTAAGAATAGTTAAAAACTCTAGAATTAGGGGGGTCACTTGACCCCACCTAAGATTGTCCTTTGTTGTAAGAGTTGCGATAGGAATAAAATTCTGCCTAATTTAGGAGTCTACTTCGAGAAAAATTCTCAAAGAAAGTGATTTTGAAAGTATTCGAATTGGAATGAAATTCCATCTCTTATGAAAAAGTGTTTTAATCAAATTCTAACTCTCGAAGGTAAAGTCCTAGATAAGATAGAATTCTTTCAGCTATGTAATTCATTACAATAGGATGAGTCCTAGGTATTCGAACTACGACGAACTTTTATCTCTATCAGGACACTGGTAAAGTACGTAGACAGTAAATAGGGCACAAGTCCAATCTTAGGTTGACTGTGAGTCTCCTAAGGTCTTTAGGATTGTATTTATTTTTTTTATTATCTATTATTATTATTATATATTATTATTTATATTTTGTGGTTGATTAGATAATTAGACTTGACATAAAAAGATTTTGATAAAGCCCAAAAATAATTAGGCGACCTTTAATTAGGGTGAGATAGGTGCCTAGAGGATGCGTTATGGAACCTTCCTATCTCATAACCTAGCCCCCGGATCCAATTTTTGGTTCGAAGATTTGCCTTTCTTTAAGATATGAGGTCAATGTTTGATTGAAAATAAAACTCTTTTTATGGTTTCCTTATTCCTTAAAAATAAGGTGGCGACTCCCAGTTTTTCCTAAACTCTTATCCTTTTTTTCAAAACCAATCTTGAGTGGATAATAGAGAAGAATAAATAAGTAGATAAAAGAGAATGATAAATAGAGAAGGATGATAGAGTTATCTACAATCCACAATGATAAGTGAAACGCCTCCCGATCCGCGGTGGCTAGTTCACAAAATATTGTACTCTTTTTCCTTTGCTACATTTTTTCCTATAGGGTTTTTTCTAGCAAGATTTTAATGAGTCACATTATCTTAGCGAGGTGGACATCCAAGGGAGAGTGTTGTAAATATGGTGATGACCACCCATCTTCTTCCTATGTAATCTCCTCTAACTTTAAGGCTTGTAACCCCCTCTATCCCTTGTAACCTATACCCATTTGTCTCTCCTTATTTAATCTTGTAAGTCTATAAAAGGAGGAATTAGGCCCCTTGAATAACACCCACAAGCAAGACAAGATTTTCTTCTCCTATCTCTTTTACTTTTTAGTTTTTCTTACTTTTATAATAAAATTTGATTTTTTTTTTCCTCAGTTCTTATTTAAATTGAGCCCAAGTACACCATTCGGCTACACAAAGGGCCCAAGCTGTTCATTTCCCTTCCAAAATTTGAGGACTTAAATCTAGAACCTCCACCTCATAGATATTATAAGGCCTGGTCACCGGGGTAGGTGACACTACTGATACTTTTATCTAACATGAGAAGGTTTGTTTTTTTTTTTTTTTGGAAAAACGATTTTGCATTATGTCCTAACTAATTAGAAGATTATCTCCATTTCCAACCATCCTAATCAATCAATACTAAACTTACATCATAACATGTGTATTATATGCTATTACAATAAACATATTATAAATGTCCTATCTACAATGAGAATTGTAACAAATTCTTTATCCATTACATGGCACAAGACAAGTACTCAAAATTAAGTGATGAAGAAAAACGAATTGTAAACAAAAATGGCAATTCTATCTTATGGAAAAGGAAAATTGGATTACAATTTATATATATATATATATATAGTCCCGATCTAGTAAGCAAATGCTGACTTTTGCGAAAGTCAGCATGAAGCTCATAGGGAATTGTTGGATGCATGTTATGAAAAATCGACCGTTGGATTAAATACTCTTGTTATGGATGTCACATCTATCAAAAATCATAGTGATTCGATACAGGCATCTCAAATACAAACCGTGAAAAATTCTGATCACTAAAAACTATCATAGTTTTTCTTAGTGACATATATGAGAATCCGACCGTTAGATAACTGTGATTTTTGGCATGCCTGACATTAATATGCATAGTATCTAATCCAACGGTCAATTTTTCAAAATAAGCATCCCACAATTACCTATGAGTTTCATGCTGACTTTCTCAAAAGTCAACATGTGCTGATGGGATCATATATGTGTGTGTGTGTGTGTGTGTGTGTGTGTGTATGTGGGTCAGGTTCCCTTTACACCCTATTTTGACACCTATCTTTACACCTAGTTTTCAAATACTATTGTAGATAGAATATTTTGAGTAACCTACCGTTAGATTAGATACTTATCTTATATTTGTCATGTATGAAAAAAATTGGAGTGATCCAACGGTTAGTTTTTGAAAAATATCATTTTGAAGAACTATTATTATTTTTATTAATTAAAAACATAACAGTTTTTTATAGTAATATTTCTTAAAATCTAACCATTGGATCACTATGATTTTTGGCATACATGACATGCATATGAAAGGTATTGAATCCAACGGTCGGTTCGTCAAAATATTTGTCATAGGTAGTGTTTTGAAAACGAGGTGTAAAGATAGGTGTCAAAATAGGGTGTATGGGGAACCTGACTATATATATATATATATATATAGACCCCTTGTACTATCGGCATTTTTCACATTGCACCCTAAACTATCAAAAGTGAAACATTAATCCCCTGAACTTTTAAATTGTGTCAAATTGACCCCCTCTGCCAGTTGGTCATCAAATTTCTATTTCGAAATCAAACTATCAACTGAGGGAGAGAGTCAATCTGACACAAATTAAAAGTTCAAGGAGTTAATGTGCCACTTTTGATAGTTTAGGGGTGCAATATGAAAAATGATAATAGTATAGGGGTCAATCAGTAGTTTTCCCTTTTTTTTTTCTCTTTCTCTCTCTCTTTTTCCTATAGATTTGTTCAATATTGTATAGGGAGTAAGGTATAAGTATTTTTCTTCTTTTCAACCTAACTGTTAATTTATTAGAAAATGATAATCAACCTAGCATAATTAACATTTCAAAATTTCCAAACAGAATTAGTCTATCAGTAGCAAAAGTGTGGAAAGAAGGGTTAAAAAGATGAAAGTTTTTTATAATTTTTTATAGTATAAAATTTTGATAGTAACTTTTAAAAGTTAAGATACTACCTCAACAATTAAAAGTAACTATCAAAATTTTTCATACTCAGAACTTTTTTTTCTTACTTTTGAAAATAAAATACAAAAATTAGAAGTTTGTCCAAACGGGCCCTAAGTTTGAACTTTAGGGACTATTTAGGAAATTAAATTTTTGTAAATTGGATATGAAATTTGGGTGGAATTTCCTAATGAATTTGGTCAATTAAAAGCCTTAAATTGAACTTGTATGTTCCAACATGCCCATGTATTTATTTTTCCTTTTTTTTTAGGAAATTACCAATTGACCCCTGTACTATCATTGCTTTTTTACATTGCACCCCTGAACTATCAAAAGTGACATATTGACCACCTAAACTTTTAATTTATGTCAGATTGCGCTCCTCTATCAATTGACCGTCTAATTTTGAAACAAAAATTTGACGGCCAATTGACAAACGAGGTAAATCTAACACAAATTAAAAGTTCAACGGGTCAATGTGTCACTTTTGATTATTCAAATATAAAAAGCGCTGATAGTACAAGAGGTTAATCGATAATTTTCCCTTATTATTTTTTTACTTTTGTTACTTCCTTCTCTTTGTTTGATTATTTTTTAGTAAAAAAATGTTGAGAATCACAATTTTCACTCGTAGTGAAGTAATGCCCATTATCTATAGTGAGACCCACATCCACTCTGTGAGTGGCCAGGGAGGGAAGAAAGCAATTCATATATTTTCATACAAAATCACACTTCGGTGATGTAAAATTTAAAATACTTTATTTTTTCTTATGTCAAACGAAAACACACAAAAGAGAAGAAGATGATAGTAAAGATGAGAAAATGATATACCACCACCATTTACATGGCAACTGCTAACACAAGAGAGGAAGCAATGAACTTATATTTTCACACAATATCACATGCACTTTGGCGATGTGAAGTTCAAGATACTTTATTTTTTATGTCAAATAATGGAAGAAGAACGCATAAAAAGGAAAACAAGATGAGAGCATAAATGAAATAAAGACATACCACCACTAATAATTACTCCCTCCGACCCATAAAAATAGGCCTCTTCCAAAAACACATGCATATTAAGAAAGCTCATTAATGCATTGATTTGTGATCTTTTTTACCTTTTATTTTCAAAACTACCTTTTTTTCACAATTACATTTAGTGTCATGTCAAGGCATTCTTAGAATAAGAAAGGGTAAGATGGAAAATTTAAAAGAAATATAATTTTACTTTTCATAATGGATTATCATTTTAGGACAACCAAAAAAGAAAAGAATGTCTATCTTTATAGGACAGAGGGAGTATTATTTACCGATGTGAGAAATAATTAAAAATATATATATAGTGAATGAAAATTTCATATACAAGATTTTAAATTGTTTTTCTTTTTCTTTTTTTTTTTCTTTTTTTTTTTTTTGCCAAGTAACAAAGTGTCCGAGCTGTCAGAGCCCGACTAAATTCCGCTTTCCATGCAAGGCCACCACCACATGGAATCATATAACGCCCAGACTACTAACAATGGCTGGTGGCTGACCAATAAAGTTTGACTAGTTTCAAATCCAAAATGCCTGAATTTACAGTTCATCCTTTTGCCGTCAAACCAACTCTTGTTGGTTAAGATTTTCAATTGTTTTGAATGTGCTGAAATATAGGATCGGGTAATTTGCATTCGTTTCCCAAATATATGAAGTTTCTTATTTTTATTTTTTTTGTTGTATCTTTGCCCATAGCTATTGTAACGGACACGTGCTCATCCCTCATTGGCCTGTTCATAACACTCCCAAAGACTAGACTGCATGTTAGTATGTTAAAGCATCTCCAATGGGGGTGCCATTTGAGCTGTCAAAGCCAAATTTTGGCTTTGGCACCCAAAACAGCAGCTCCAATGGTGTGCCATTGTTCATACCAAATTTTGGCTTTGGTAGCCCAAGCTGCCAAATTTAGCACCTAGAATGGCAACTATCATTTGTTTCACGTCACCCTTCCCTCCACTCCCAACTGACTCCAACTTCCAAAATGAAAAAATGCCCCTAATAACCTTGTTTGGCAGCCAAGAAAATGCAAGAAGGGGGAAAAATCAACATATCCGTTGGAATAAAAAAACCAATCAAAAAAATTTCCCATACATTTTATCAGCAACCAAATTGGGAAAATCATACATATGACACACAAAAACACCAACCAAACAGATTTCATCACAAATAATCTAACCAAGCAGGCATTTTTTGCAAAAAAAAATAATAATAATAATAATAATAGAAAATAAATTAAACTCACCCGTGGAGACCGTGAGCAAATCAAATGAGTGAGTAGACCATGAGCAGACCGGGAAAGAGAGCCAAAACACCGATCAACTCGCCGTCATTCTCTTCTGACGGCCGGCGAATTTTTCTTCTTCTTCGAATCCGAGATTACCAAATAGAGACAGAGAGAGAGAGAGAGAGAGAAAGAGATGGGAAAAACTTCGTTTCCGTGAGAGGGCCTCTCCGCTGTCTCCACTGTCGCATCATGGTGACGGTAGGCGAGTTCATGGCCCCATAGGGTTTCGCACCAAGAGAGAGAGTGAGAGAGTGAGAGAGACGAGATCAAATTAGTGATAGAAGAAACAAAGAAAAGGGGTTTTCAGGGTAAGAGATGAGGAGCTTTTCGGCGAGTCGTAGAGATGAAGATTAAATGAAAGAGTTAGTAGAGGAGATTGCATTTTCTAAGGTTTCAACTGCTAGGTTTAGAGGTCTGAGTGTAGTTTGATCGGGAAACAAAAAAAAAAAAAGATTTTTACGGAAGAATGAGGGTGGGATTTGTTTGTCAGGTAAATGAAAAAAAAAAAAAAAAAAAAAAAAAGAGGGTTTCAAGCTTAAAAATATTCCGGGAGAGAGAGAGAGAGAGAGAGAGAGAGATTTTATTATTATTAATTTAATAATTTTTTACAGCTTTTTATTTTTATTTTTGACTTCATTTAAATATATTCTGCACTTAATAAGATTAGCTGCATATCATATTTTGAAAAATCTACCGTTGGGTAAAATATTCATCTTATGAATGTCATGGGTGCCAAAAATCACGATGATCCAACGGTCGATTTTCGAAAAAACTGACAGCAAAATTATGATATTTCGAAGAACCAAAAAATCACAGTTTTGTAGTCAGATTTTTTGAAAACCGACCGTTGGATCACCATGATTTTTGGCAGCCATGACACTCATAAGATGTATATTTTATCCAACGGTTGATTTTTCAAAATATGATATGCAATTGACTCTACGAAAGTGCAAAATATATTAAATTGAAGTCAAAATTAAGTATTGTCATGTGCACCTAATGCAAAATGCATCAGGTGCCCGCTTGTACAGCCACTTGAGGTAAAAATTTTGGAAAACTGATCGTTGGATTAGATACCCCTATCATGTGGCTATTTTAGTAATTGTGGCCCAAATTTAGCATTTAACCAAAAAATCGGTCGGTTTAATCGACCTATGCACAGACCTGTAAACCCAATTGTTGAACTGACGGGTCTTTTGATTTTTGCTTCAACTAAATCTTCCAGTATTTTGGCTAATTTTATGCGAAAAATAAAATTTTCAAATATTAAATTATTAAATTTAGATAAAAAATTAATTAATTATTTAAAATAATATTTTTTTCATTACAAGGAATAAAAAATATTTAATATGTTCTTGTAAATAAATTTTGAAAAGTAGTAGGAAATTAGTTGGAGCATGAGGGTAAATATGTCAAATAGATGGGAAGTGCCAAATTTTGGCACTTATGCATTGGAGCACCTTAGTGCTATAATTAGTAAATGGCAGTATGGCACTAGTTGGTGCCATTTGGGGTGCCAAAATTTGGCTTTGGCACCTCAAATGACATTTTTGCATTGGAGATGCTAGGGGTGCTCACAGTCCGGTGCGGCTGGTTTATAGCACTTAAAAGGAACCAAACCGTGAACCTTGATTTGGAGAAATTAGAAACCGTGGCCGATCAAGGTAGAGCCTGAAACCATTGGTTCGTGGGATGTTTGGTGCGGTCTGGTTTGGTCGATTGGGTAAGTCCTTTGCATATAAGGCATAAGGTTCTAGGTTCGAACCTCTCTACACACTATGTATTAATTAATTTTATGATCCATTAGTCCGGTCCAGCCCAATCCGATCTGATTCATTAGCCCATTTGGTTCGTTAATATAATTAAATTTTATGATCCATTAGTCCGGTCCAACCCAACCCGATCCGATCTATTAGCTAGTTTGGCCTGTTAACATAATGGACCAATCTAATGGATCAGATTGGATAGACCTTTCAGCTTAATGGGCTAGCAAGATCTGATCCGATCCGATAGCTTAACGGACCAAGCATGATCCGATCCGTTAGCCCGTTAGTCCGAATTCTTAATGGATCGGGCCGGCCCGATCCTACCAATTTGACACCACTAAATGGCACTAGTTTGTGCCATTTGGGTTGCTAAAATTTGGCTTTGGCACCTCAAACGGCACTTTTGCATTTGAGATGCTAGGAGTGTTCACTGTCCGGTTCGGCCGATTTATAGCACTAAAAATGAACCAAACCGTGAACCTCGGTTTGGAGAAATTTGAAACCGTGGCCGATCAAGGTAAAGCCTAAAACCATTGGTTCGTGGGCGGTTTGGTGCAGTCTGGTTTGGTCAGGGGCCAGTTCAGCAAGTTGGGTCAAATTTTACAATTTCACATTTTTAGGCCTAATTTTATGGACATTGAAAGATTTTTTTTTGGGCTTGGGCTTATTTTTATTCACATTCAGCAATAGGGGGCCTAATTTTATGGATATTTTTACATTTTTTTCGGCATGTTACTTAACTTACTTTTGTATAAATTTTATAAAAATAAAAATATTTTTTAATACCTTAAACCTTCAGTTGTTTTGGTGAACCGTGGTTTATCAAATGCCAAATTGTGAACCGGATCAAGAATTGTAAAATTTTAATACTCCGATTGAACCGGACCGAAAATGAATTAAAAACCAATCAAACCGTCCATAATTCGTTGGTTTAGTTGGATTTATGCCCACCGCTACGAAATGCTCTTATTTAGTACATAAAACCCAAACGAAAAATTCAACGGTTCTTGCCGAATATTCCCTTGCATTTAGGGTTAGGGTTAGGTGAAGGGTTTCCTTCTCAGCCCTATATATAAAGTCCTCTCTAACAGTATCTTCTCTTTAATCATCACTCGTCTTCACACTCTCTCAGAACATAAACCCTGAACACTAGCGCTTGAAGCATCAGAGCGAGATGGAACTTACCTTCATCATGATCAAGCCTGATGGCGTCCAAAGAGGACTGGTTCGTTTCTGTTACACTAAATCTTAATTAGGTTTCTGGATTTTAGATTTTCTTGCATAATTTCTTGATAGATTTTATAGATCTTGTGTTTGATTTCTGAGAAAATGGAGGAAAAAGTAGACCAAGTATTGGGTCTTTTATTGTTTAGGAAGAAACAAAACTCTTTCATTAATTATGCCTTAGATGCAACTATTTGGCTTGGTTGAATCGGGTTATAATTTTCTGGCGTAAATACTAGATAAATTATGTAAATATAGTGTCTAGCTCCTGAAGAGGAAAAGAAAATATTGTCTTAGATTTTTCATTGTCTGGTATCCGAGAAAACTTCAAAGCTTAATAGACGACTAAGTTTGGTTTTCTTGCCTAAAGTCTTGATAAATTCAGTATATCTAGTGTTTGGTTACTGAGTAATTGTGGGATTCAAAGAAATTTTGTGGACTTTTCAATGATTGGGGCATGAGAAAACAGAACTTTTTTTTGAGGAAAAAAAAAAACGAAACAAGAAGCCTAGAACCTTATATATAAATATTTGGCTTAGTTGAGTTGGGTCTTTACTTTCTTGCGTAATTTTTTTTTTTTTTTTTATAAATTCAATAAATCTTGTGTTTGCTTGTTGGGAAATTAGAGGAAAAGAAAATGTGTTGGGCCCATGAGAAAACTTGTTATAGTTCTTTATTTTATTACATCAATTCTTGATAAATACATTAGATCTATTATTTGTTTGATGTGAAAATCTTTGAAAATAAAAGAAAATTTTGAGATTTTGTTGCTTGGGACCCAAGAGAACAAAACACTTTATTTTTCTGAGCCTAATATATAACTATCTAGCTTAATTGAGCTGGGTTTTTCATTTTTTGAGAATCATAACAATTAAACAACAGAATACTTGAGATTTAAAATTGTTTTTGCTTTTTCTCTTCATCCATTTTCTCCGCAACCAAACATAGGGCTGATGTATTTTGAATGCTCGTATTTCCATCTTTTGGTTTTGTTTTTGTTCTGCATTATTTATTATTAGATGAAGGGCTTTTCAGCTTGTTTTCAATCTCTTCATTTGGTGTTGTAGTTCTCAAAGATTTAGGTGTGTTTCAGGTTGGTGAGATTATTGGCAGATTTGAGAAGAAGGGTTTCTCTTTGAAAGGTACTTTCTTTTCTGAGTTCTTCTTACTGAATTCTAATTGTGATCTTAGTTTTTATGGTTCCTGATTACGCTTTTAATTTTTTTAATATGTGAGATGGGGCTTAATTTTTTTGTCTTTGAATCTGGATCTGATTTAATTAAAAATTTAGGAAGAGAAATTATCAAAATTGAAATTATTTTTTAACGAACAATAAATCTTATTAATTATTCATCTGAACTTAACTAAATTATAACAGAATATTGGAATTATTAGCACAATTTTTTTGTTGAATTTATAAGAATTATTAAATAGCATGCTTTTCTGAATTTTTTTGTGGGGTCGGTTTGGAACTCATCAATTCAACCATGAGGACATCCTCATGGTTGCTTTTCTCATTTTAATATTTGTTTTTTTATCTATGGATATGTGGTTTTGAATGTAGGCTTAAAGCTCATGAATGTGGAACATTCTTTTGCTGAGAAACACTATGCGGATCTGTCGTCAAAGCCCTTCTTCCATGGTCTGGTCGAGTACATTATCTCTGGACCTGTGGTTGCAATGGTTTGGGAGGGCAAGAATGTTGTCACAACAGGGCGAAAGATTATTGGGGCTACAAACCCCTCGGAGTCTGCCCCTGGCACCATTCGTGGTGATTTTGCAGTTGATATTGGCAGGTAACTTGCATTTTCTTTATCCAATATTGATTGCTACTGCTGTGTATTTGAGTTATTGACTTATTTTCTGAAGCATATAATTAGATATGATTTGATTGATTTGTCTTGTTTCATTTCAATCCAAAAATCTTGCTGTTGGAACGTTTCAAATATATTATGTAGAAAGATAAATTGCTTTGCATTGGGTTGGTATGTCGTGTGTTTAGTGTGTTGGGAGGAGAGCCTCAGCTGGTCCTTGTATATATATATATTTGTCAATAATAATCAAACAGTATGTTTTTTTCTTGCGACCAAACACCACCATAAAATCAACATATTTTACAATTTTGCAATTGGGTCATGATGTCTGCCTCTGGGTTTTACTAGTGAACGGCCAGATTTTACCGAAAAAATTTAATCATAAATTTAAACATGACTGATTAAAATTTTGTATTTATGTTGATTTTTTTTAATATATAATTCTACCGCTGAAAGTTCATTTTTAGATGAGCTAACTGAACTTCTTTGTACTTCAACTTGTTCTTCCTACCATTTTAGAAGACGCTAGTGACCTGGTTTAGAACCGTAGATGTCTTTTCTGAGAAGGGAGGAGGAGGAGGAGGAGGAGGAGGGGGTTGTTTGGCAGCGTTGAAGTTGTTTAATGCACAAGTACAAAATACTTCTCTTCAAACCTCCAAGATGATCCTTTTATCACAGCTATAATGAATATGGGCCTACTTTCTTTTAGGAATAATTCATGTGAAGATTGCTTGCACAATTAAACTAGAACGTGTAACAGAAATTGGCACCAAAAAGTTTAGCGTAAATTTTTGTATAAAATTTTGGATGAAGAAATGGCTCCTTAAAGCTGCTTCCAAATGCACACCCCTTAACAGTAGCAATGCCAACGGATCTCAAGAACTCACGTTTGCAAATATCTGATGCAAAAATTTACTTTTTGATTTTGTAGGAATGTCATTCACGGAAGTGATTCAATTGAGAGCGCAAGGAAAGAGATTGCATTGTGGTTCCCTGAAGGCATTGTTGGCTGGCAGAGCAGCCTTCACCCTTGGATCTATGAGTAAATTTTCCTCTAGTTTGAGATATGGGAGCTACATATTGACCTATGTGCTATATCTGGTTCATCTATTATGATTTGTAATTTTTAGGGGAACCTTTTAAGTTATAAGTTGTTTAAGAGGATTTTGGGGATCTTATCAGATTAAATATTATTGCAGTGGTGCTAGTACTTTCCTGGTTGAGTATATTAATTGAACGTGAAACTTGTTATTAGTATATGATTATGGCTTTTGCATGAATGAGGGAATTCTTTCCCAAAAATTCTATTTAACCATCCATTTTAATTATTCTTCATTTCTCTCGATATTGCATGATTGATGTGAAGCCCAATTCCGATCATGGAAGGAACACGTCAATGTGGACAATCAAGGTTTGATTAAAATGGATGGTTAAATAGCTTATTTGTTTCAGAGCAATGGTTTTCTCTAATTGGATACCATTGAATTGAGTTGAATGGTTTTGGGGAAAAAAAAAAATTTGAATAAAGTGTTGTTAGCTGTGATGTGCTGTAGAGGATTGGTACCGACTTACTGCAGACAAATTCGATCCGTTTGCTCTCTCTTAAGCTTCAGCCAAATTTGTGAAAATAGGTAAAGGTGAGTTAATGAAGCGTGCCCTTTTTTAATTTTTGTTTCTTACAAAAAAAAAAATAAATAAAAAAATAAAATAAAATTTTAAAAAGGAGCAAAAGAAAATTTCTTTTTGCTAAACTACATGATTTCAGTTTTAAGTCTAAAATCATTATACTACACATCCTTTTTTTTTTCATATACGAGACAATATTATAAAGGAATTAGGAATATTTGATGCAGCTAATTTGACATTGATAGCACTCAAATGATGATTGCCATTTGTCCAATATCATAATTTCGCTCCAAAATGGCAAAAACAAATGCTAAAATACAACACTAAGCATTGGAGTATAGAAGAGTTTCAGCATCTTAAATGGCATAAACACTTTGGAGATGCTCTTTAATTTTTGGCAAGCATGAAATTTGTGAGTGTATTGAGTCCAACAGTCAGTTTTTCAAAATTTATTTTAAAATTGACACTACATGAGTCACCTTATGCAACTATACTTAAAATGCACATTATAATATACTCTTGTGTAAGTATTTATTTTAACATTCAGCTTCTAATAAGTAACTGATTCAAGTTACTTTCACTCCCAACACACTCGAGCAAAAATAACAGTGCACCAATGAAATACCACAACATTGTGAAAGAATGCGTGCTCTTCATCTCATGTGAGAATTAAACAGCTGTGTTAGAACCTGATTGCAATCACAATAGTAATACTGGTTCTGACCTTACAAACTCAACAAACTCAAAACCCTCTTTTATGAGAAATCAAATGGGTAATACGCCAGCATGGCTCCACGCAAATTTATGTTGGGGAGCACCAAATCATGAACAAACACCATCTAGTGAGAAAAGGAGAAAAATCACAAGTGAGACGAGGTACATGCAAAAACCGACAAAAGTAAGAGAACGCATCCGTGATGGCATGCATCTTGGTTTTTTCACAAGCCTTTTTGGGTTTCACTCTCACAACTGCTATTACTATCATCGTGTAAGAAGGCTGTATGCAGGCAAGTCTTCAAGCCTTGTTATGTCCTCAAGTAGAAGCTCCCTTTCTAGCTGACGACGTGTGGATTTCATCACCGCCTGAGGAAAATAAGAAAACAGAAAAGAATAACATACAAACACAGATTACCAGTAAATGAAAACAAGGCTTAGAATAATTTCATGTAAACTGGATGGAATAGTTTCAGGAATTTTTGGCATTACACAAGCACAAAGCAGGGTTGTCTTGTCGAAGTTTCATTAGGAAAATTATGCAAAAGCTGATATTTGCTGCTCAACCAAATCCATTGTATAATTTATACCCAAAAAAAAAATCCATTGTGTAATCATGTACAAAGGACTTTGAAAGTGAAAGTTTGATGGCACCTACGTCTTTCCAAAAGTAAGTTGGGCACAATTATAGAGGCATGCCATAAATGGACGGACTTAAGGGTTAAGTCAAGGTAAGTACAAACTAGTGTTCACTCTGTAGCACTTTTCCATCTCTAGAAAGAGCTTCCTGATCAAAGAACACTTACATTGAAGTCCATGTATGACGCGCGCATGGCAAGCCATTGTTGATCCATCAGCTTGAATGTGATGCAATAGAGAAGGTCAAATGCTGATTCGTTCTCTGTCAGGCAAAGAGCAAAAACATTTTCAATCAAAACCAGAATACTTGTACAATTCACTGAAAATAGATCTAGATGGAAAGGGCGTTGGTGGCTCAAATCAACAAATGGATAAGAGCTTTTATCTCGGTATATCTCTTAAGTGGGTGGAGAAACCAAAATTTCTTCACCAAGAATATGCACAAGCACATTGCATTGGCAGCAAGGTGTACTTCCCATCTTATCTGAATAAATATTCCACAAATATAATAATTATAAAGTAAAATAAAAAGTTACTGCGTGAACAAGTGGCCGAGCCCAATATTTTACCTGAGAGAAACTTCAAGAAAATTGCTCCTACCATTGTCCGTGGTTTGACTGTAGAGTTGAAGCACACCGTTAACTGATGGAAAAAGCATCAAATTCCCAAACCTACTATCTTGCAGATAATCAAATTCCAATTCAGCTATATTGGTTTGCAAAGATATGTAACTGCCATCAATGGTTCTACAGTATAATTCTAGCAAGTTTCTCTTTCAACCACAATACTTTATTTCTTTCAACCACAATACTTAAAAGGACAAAATTGCTCCTGCATTTCAGAAGAAACTTTCAAGAGGCATGTCATGAACTGAACTCAAAGGCCATGGAGATGAACAAATTCTACTGTTTTTTCAATAGCATTTGAACCCAATTTGGTCCTCCAACATGATGGCAATTACCACAATCACCAAAATTACAACAAAGCAACAACAATAATAATAGAAGAGAACAATTATTGAAATCATAATATGATCTTAGTTAAACAAATGTCAAACCAGACTGGATTGAATGCCACTGAAAACAAAATGGAATAATTTCAATTTAAAAAAAAAAAATGGAATGGATTGATTTCAATGATCCAACACTTTTTTTTATTCAACCAACACTCCATTATTTAGTAGGTACTAAAGTGCAACAATCAAAACCAAGAATTGGAGGAAATGCAGAAAATTAAAGAATCCCAGCAAGTTTCTATTTAAATGAGATTTGGAAAATAATCTTCCAAACAATATAATAGTAAAGTCAACAAGAAAACTATAAACCTGCTTCAAGATCAAGCATCTGAATAAGCATGAATGTGATGTTTACACCAGCAACGGCAAATGGGTATTCCCATATGGCCCGATCGCCTTCCTGCTTTTGAAGAAGATCCTGGAAAGACTTCTGCATGAATAGGTTTTGTAACTTTCAGGCCGGACAAATTATTACAAAGGTAGAGTAAAGAAAAAAGGCTGAGTATAGACTTACAAATTGAAAACATTTCAACCTTTTCAGGGAAAAACTAGATTTTTTAACAGGTATCTTGTATAAAACAGACAGAAATTGGTCCAACATACCTAAGAGGTCCTCAATCTATTGAAATGCCTAAATTGTTACATGGTTCCACCATTTTGCATATAAAGTGATGGAGCCCTGTCAATTTTGACAGTTGTAGATATCTCAATATACATGGATGCTATTATAAGGTGCACCTTGCGCAAAGTTGCTTAAGGTTACCTTCATATAGCCAAATGCAGAACCAATTTTAAAAAACTTATCGTTGGATTAGATACAGTTCTTCTGAATTCATGTTCGCTAAAAATCAAAGCGATCCAATGGGTGGTTTGAAAAAAGTGACATTTTTCAAAAACTGACTGTTGGATCACTGTGATTTTTGGCGAACATGAAATTCATAAGTGTATCTAATCCAACGGTCAGTTTTCCCAAATCTATTCTGCAATTGGCCCTATGCAAGTCACCTTACGTAACTTTGTGTAATAGACTCCCTTGTCTCAATATATATATATATATATATATATATATATATATATATATAGTCCTAGTCTAGTAAGCATATGCTTTCATAAGTTATGTAAGCATGAAGCTAATAAATAATTGTGGAGAACATATTTGAAAAACTGACCGTTGGATTCAATGTTCTTATGGAAGTTATGTTCGCCAAAAATCATGGTGATCAAATGTCAAATCTCAAAATATAAACTATGAAAAACTTTAACCACTGAAAACTGTCACAATTGTTCTCAATGACAATTCTAAGAAACCGGCCGTTGGATCACTGTGCTTTTTGGCATGCATGACATTCATAAGTATAGTATCTAATCAAACGGTCAGTTTTTCAAA